>VZRS01001510.1:712138-753738 GCA_013398055.1 Ifrita kowaldi
AAAAAAAAGTGCAATACCTATATGAAGAGCTGCAGCTACTCATTTTTGTTGTAATTTAAAGAAAAAGCAACGCTACTAAAAAATTCTTCTTCTGTTTGTTGGCCATAATTTGGAATGCTTTTCTACATTATCAATCAGGAATGAGTCAGGAAAGTGCCTTCTGTGTCTTCCTACATCTCTGTAAATCAGAAGCAATGCCAGTAAAACTGGGAGGTTAAAACCTGCTTGACAAAAGAGCAAAATCCATTGATTTGAAGACAAAACACCAATGACTGCAGACATTTCATGGCTAAAAGAGACAGCCACAGACACTGGGAAAATTCTGTGCTCTTTTCCACCCACAAAATGCAGACACTTTCCTTTCTGGGTTTATTTTCCCCCACTATTTTACCTAAGCTGTCACTTCTGTTAAACTGTTCATTGTGAAAGTTAAGCTGTCTCTAGAGATGCATCCAGACTGCTGCCTTCTACAAGTTTCCCAAAGATAAAAAGAAAGCTATGGGTACAGATTACTAATGCCTTCCAACCTCACAACAGTTGCTCCAAAACACAAAGGGCCACCTGACTTGCTTTTAGTCATGTCCTTGCCATTTCTCAAGGACCTGGAGTTTAACTTTGCTGGATTTAAGCCCAGCACAGATCGACAGCAAAATCCCCACAATTTCTCTCAAAATTTCCTTTCTTGAAATGTATTTTGAGCTCTTTGTTCTACCCACCCCTTCTCTCAGAACATGGAGTCCATTTCTGTAAACCTGCTCACTCCAGATTTCCTGATCAGATATCAGCTGAAGTCCAGGGCAGCTTTTCCATCTTCTACCACCAGGAAGATCACTGTGGTTTTGATACCTTTCTGCGCAGTGTAAACCTGAAAAATATGTTACTAATGTTAGTCCTTCCTACTATTAATAATCTCATTGCAAATTAACAGACATAATTATAGCAGTACGTGCATAGCCACTCTGTCAGAGCTTATAATATGATTCGTCTTTTCTAAAACTATTAAAATGGGTCTGTGTCTGCATCTTTCACTTTCTCTCTCAAGTTTATAGGAAGGTAAAAACCTCTATTCTAAATCAGAGCCCTCCAGGGCATGTTACATTCCAAACTCATCAAGGATCAGTTACCTTCATTTTTTTCTCATTTCCAAAGGAACAAAGGAAAAAATAAAAAAAAAAAAAGAAAGAAAATGACTACTGACTACTTAAAGTACAAACATACATCCACAGTTATCAATCAGTATCTGAGCTGGCGTCCTTTAGTTGATGCTTCTTTGAGACATCCCACGGTTTTTTACTCCTTATGTTTCTGTTGGTTCCAGTCCAATGATGTTGTCTGGCTCATGGGCTCCTTCTTACTTACTTTTAAGATTTGGTGTCCATCTCTTCCCACCGAGAGAAGAAGGGGAAGTGCCTGCCTCTTCTTTGTCCAAGAGATCAGTGCTTGCTCATCAGAGAGAAGAGCAGCTGCTCATGAAAGCAGACTTTTGTGACATTACATATACATTACCTTTAAATGCAGGCTAGCTGACTTGGTTTGCCAAGATTTTGCTCCTGCCATTCATTAATACTGTATATTCTCTATTTATTTTTTCACAGCAGTTAGGTATCCCTCACTTTACCATCACTGACTACACTGTTGGATAGTCTTAATCTAGGTTTGCTGCTGAACGTTTCAGTATCCACAGCACTGCTCTGGAATTAAATAATTCTTAAATGGGATATGAGTGAAACTTAGCAAATTATGTAAGCAGTCTTCCCTCACTACCATTACACTTTGGATAATCTGAAGACAAAGTAATGTGTTTAAAACCCTGTTAGAAAATATTTAAATTCCTAATAATTGAATTGTGGCTGATTATCTGACACAACCATGGGATGTGTGCTATGGCAGACAAATACCAGCTTTGTACGTGAGATCACACATTCAACAGATGACTTCTACAGCAATGTTATTTCTGGATACCAGGAACAATGATCTGAAAAGAATGTGAAATTTTTTTACAGCAAATATAAATAAATTTCTTTTAGCTATGGAGCATGAATCTTAAGTTTCAAGAATTACCATCATTGCTGGTTCTTTTTAATTTATCAACATTTCTGAAATTAACTGTTCTTCTTTTCATTCTTTGGCTGTTTCACCAACGCTGACCCATAGTTAATATTTATGCTTGTAATATAAAACATTTTGTGTTTTCTGCATACATTGGTATCATGCATGCATTCTGTTTATCAGCAGTGGACTAATGCTCAGAAAATAAACTCCATATTATATAAAATCATCTTTCTAAATTGTTTAAGGGTCAGTCAGTGCTGTCCAGTTAGTGAGACTGATAGCTTGTATTACCTTCTGCAATGCTTGATCTAGTATTTTGGCTTTCTGCAGTGACAGGTCTCAACAGTGACATCCTGTTTGAAAAGAAAAAAAATTCTAAACAATTTTTGCATGCACATAAAACTCTGTTTCTGTATGAGTTCAGTTCTGTTGAAAGCTCTGGACAGAATGCCCACTCTATATATTTTAATTGTAAATCACATCATATTTGCAATCTAGGAGATCTGTCTGCAAAACCCTTTTCAGCAATTGTCACTAATGGCTTGTGATCAGTTCCTGCTAGCACTGGCATTCCATATTAAAAAAATTGAGGTTTTTTGCATGCGTAGACTACAGACAGAGCTTCTGATTCTTTTTGTGCATGCTGACATGCTGTTCCAGTTAGGTATCCAGAAGCATATGCCATGGGTCTCCAGTGATCACCATTCCTTGTTAAAAGTGTTGCCCCAAGGCCTTGCTTAGAAGCATCAACTGCCAGCTTTGTTTGGTGCTGATTATCATACACTCTGAGGACAGGTTCCTTCTTTATCAACTATTTGAGATTCAGGAAGTCCCTGTTGTGATTACCAGTCCATGCCCATTATGCATTTTTACACACTAAAGACCTTCAGACAGCAGTTTAAATGGTTTAAAGCTGTTTGAATACAAAGTTCCCCCAAAAAATTTGCCTTTTCTTTTAGTTTCTGTATGTTTTTTATGTATGTATAAGGATATATTAGTAATCAGACCCATTTGCATCCTCTTCCAAGCTTTTTTTTTCCCCTGCTACATTTTCCTAGATTGGTTATTTCTTTGACCTTGAACTCACATTTCTGTCTTCTGCATTTCAACCTCCTAATTTGAATCCATTCCAGGAGCTTACCAGAGCCCCTGATTGCAACATTTTTCTATTATTTTTCTCTTCCATGGTTTCGTGTCATTTATTATGTATTTGTGGGAAATATTAGAGTTTTTAAAAAGCATTTTCCAAATAATGTGGTAAACTGAGGCCCTCTAAATGGTGCATTAAAATTGCACAGATGAGAGCTTTTTTTTTCCTAGAGGGCCCTGTCAGAAAACAGCTGAAACATCCAGTTGTCCCCAGAAACCATTTCCCTACTAGGGATTTGTTTCCCCATTTTACATGCTTTTTAGCTCAGACTACCAGCCACAGGGAAGTACTCATTTTTCTTTTGCATAATTATTGTGGAATAAATTAATTTTGGAAGCTCTGTTAGTTTTCATTGTATCTAACTCAGCCAGAATAACTCTTCCAAGTTTTCATTTCAGCTCCAGAGAGAGATTTCTAGGAACATCTATGACAGGACAACTGATTCAGTTGTTCTTACTTTATGTTTTTGTTGGCTTTCTTTGGCAATATTTAAAACATCTGGAAAACAATCCGCCAGCTTACGAGCTGCTGTCCTTCCAAGGAATGTACTCCCTGAACCATCAGCAGGTCAGAGATGTTTGCAGCACAAGAGTTGGTGCTCCATTTCTGACAGCAGTTATACAGTGTGCTACTAAAGTTGCTGCTTACAAGAAGCTCACAGTGAAAAAGCACGATTTTCTCATCCATGGAATAGCAGTTATATGTGTGTACTAAACATAACTTTTATTTTCAATTTCTGTTTCCTTTCACATCGTTTGCAATTACTTGTATTATTTCTCCCAAACTCACTATTAGAATTTTGTAGAATATTTTTCCTGTTTTCGTTTTTCTCCACATGTTGCTAATCTCTCAGAAGCCTCATGTTTCCTAGGGTTTAAACTTCTTAAGCAGGTTGCTATTCCTAAATCAGCTGTGGGTTTTAAAAGAAATCTCAGCTTTCCTACTTTGCTACTGTATTGAGCATATAGCAACCTTTTGCTCACCTTTCTCTTCCACCTGCTATCATGAATTAAATATATCTCTTTTTTTGATGATTTCATTTCTGAGAGATTAAGCTGTTTTGGACTTCGAAGTTCCATATTACCCTTTTGCTACCTTCTTCTCCTTCTCCTTCTCCTTCTCCTTCTCCTTCTCCTTCTCCTTCTCCTCTTTTTCCTTCCATCTTTTATTCCAAATTGAGATGATGATTAATAAAGGACTCTGTACAAGAACTGAAAAAATACAAGCCATTCATGTGGTAGGTGAGGAACCATTATACAGAAAGGCTTGAAAATGAAAAAAAAAGGGTTTTGCATCTTTCTTTGGCTGATAATCAATGAACAACAGATGTGACATTTCATCCTTACATGCAGAAGCAACTTCAGGGTTTGCTCTTTTAACAAAATAGTTGCCCAGAGATTCTTTTCCACTGCTCTGAATTTTTGAGAAGACACATCTAGCTGCAGCATTTGTTATCTTCTTCTTATGAGTTTGCATTGTATGTGTCCCATCCTTTTAGTGCTAGTGGTACCGAGGAGTCTCTGTTTTGGAGGGGAATACGCAAAAAGGTTTCTCTCCTTTACTCCAGGCTAATTATATACATGTACATAATAACCTAATGAAAAATAATTTTAATATTGAAATAGCTAATGAAGCTTTTAACTGAAATATAACTCCAGAAGATGAAAGAGAAGTTTTTGTTGAGTCAAGGAACATCTTTATTAATAAATGGTGCTCTTTTTCAGGGTAATGACCTTTTTTGATTGCCCCTCTATAGTGAAACATAACCTTATTGATTTGAATTTTTAAAACACCTCTGTAACTACCATGACTCATGGGAGACCATGAAATCATTCCGTGACCTTCTAAGTCTCTCACAAGTATGAGGAACAATAATTTCAAAATAGACAATGCAGTAATTCTAAACTATCCATTTGCAATATTTGGAATGAAAGACTGTGAGCAGAAATGGAGATGCAAAAGGCTTTGGATGCGGGTAAACTACACAACAAATCTGCCAACTTATGTTGCTGAATGATGAGTTATTCTTCAACCTGTGTCTGTCAGTTTCTTCTGGTTTTTGTTCTATCCCTCTATTCTACATGCTGCAGATTGCCTTTACTTTTTACTTGAAGTATATGCTACTGGGCAGCAAACAACCAACTGTAAGTCTGTATATTTTGCTTTTTATTCTGAAACTTCAGCTAGTCAAAAATGTTGGTTGAAAAATAATTTTCTCTAAAGAAGGAGGTTTTGTCAGAAAATGGTTTTTTTTGCGGGAAAATACAACAAAGCCTATTTTTCTCTTCATTTTTCAGTAGCAAGGTCTATGAGGAAAGTAAGTTAAGTTTTAATTTACATTTCTTGTTTTTCCTCTACTTTAAATCCAAACCATGTTTGTTTACTTTGAAATGTCGTGCAAAATACTTTGTGCAGGATTTCTCAACCCATTTTATCTAAAGAGGAAGAGGTGTTGCCAGGACTGCAGTGGCACAGCATGTTTAGTTCTGTTCATGCTCTGCTCTCATTGAATGGTTGCTTTAAAGGAGAACCCATGAGTTAGGGATGGGGAGGGCTGCAGGAGAAGGTGCTGGCTCTTACCAAGAGGCAGACAGCAACTCCCAGGCAGACAAAATCCCTGTGCCAGCAGCAGAGCAGTAACTGTGTTCATGGCACAGAGCTGCTGTGGGTGCTTTCCAGCACAGCCAGGCCAGCACCCAGGGCAGCACTGCGGGTGCTGTGCGACCACAGAAGGTCTGCTGGCGCTGCTCTGGTTGCATGCGTTGGTGTAGTCAATGCAGGCAAAAGAACAAATACTGTGAAACTGGATAATAACCTCTAGTGGCAATTTACATTCATCCCTGCTTCTTCCAATCAAAGCTAACATTTAGGTCTCCTTGTTTGTTCTGTTCCTACAACACGAGGTGACTAATTTACCGATATGAGGCATCCATCCTCTGATAGGAGCACTTTTCCTTCTTTCTCCCATTTTACTAGGACCCACAAGCGCAGTCAATCTTAGGGTATTTTATTGTTCAAGTGTCTTAAAAGCAGTGAGAAGGTTCTTCTGCTGCTGGACACACATTTACAATCTCCATTTGTCCATCTTCAGCTCCTCTACCCCTAAGAGGCACAGCTCTCGTTCATGCTAATGTGAGGCACACTTCCAGGCTAATTAAAGACAGCATTACCCAGTGTCTATATTTGACAGTACTAATCACATCCATCATGTACAGGTGTGACAGAGCTATCAGTATCAGGAATCAGACGCTCTCTTTAGTGTATCTTTTACATCTTTTTCAGTGAAAAAAAGGTTATTCTCACCAACAGCTTCCAGGTCTTATAGCACACTCTCCAAGATCTTTGAAGAGGAGTCATCTCTTCCATTCCAGCTTCTGGAACTCACCATTGTGATTGTTAATAAGCGTGTTGTATTTCCAACTATACCTTAGAAACGAAACTGGAATGAAATTAAGTCATTGCTTTATTTGTTCTAATACTTGCCAGTCCTTTAAACAACTTTTATTATTTGGCACAGACCAGCAACAGTTACTGGGTACATATATTAGTGCCAAACTCTAGTCTCAGCCATTCACCGAGCAGAGAAAACATGATTCAGACTGAGAAAACAAGGCTCTATTTGGTGGCCTTATGAATTATTTTATTTTATAAACTTTCCACGTGTTTTTGCCATATAGAAACACATGGTTTGGCCATTTCAGCACAAAAATATCAGAAAGAGGGATCGGGAGGAAAAACACAAACTCTTGGATACTCCAGGCGTAGAGCACTGAGTCCTCCGTGACTTCATCAGGATTTCTGGAGGCTGGCAAAACACCAGTAAGACAAACAAAACACCAACAAGAGAAAGAAGTAATGCTCCTATGCAGCCCAAAGTCTTAGGCAGTCCAGAAGCTTAAACCCTCAAGGTGCCTGGCTGCCTATCTGCCCACATTTCTGCAAGAAACATGAAAGGACATGTGTGATTCCAGCCAAAACTGACAAAAAGGCAGCATCAAATACATATTAAAATCTTACAACTTTGGGAAATCACAAAGTTGGGGAAAGAAAAGAGGTCCTTTCCACCCTTCTGCTGTAAAGTATAGGCAGAGCTTCTCCATTATTTGTCTTGTTTGGCAACCAGTTTTTCTGGTAGCACCCTGCAGGCAATCCCTTCGTACTACTGCAGCCCAGCTACTGGAGCTGTCAAATCCTGCACTGTCCCAAGGAGTGGAAGTAAATACGGGATAGAAATGCAGACTGTGTGTAAAGACTGGATGGGAGAAATTGCTTAAGACCATGGGAGGAAGGAAAGGAGACAAAGGACATTTAGAAGATGCTGGGAGAACCTAAAGCACTGATTGCAGTAACAGTGGCAGAAGGGGCACAGGAAGGACAACGAAGGCTGTTGAAAAGAGAGAGTGAGCATGAGTTGTTGAGAACAAATCCACAAGGACCTTCATCTTGATTAGCACCACAGTCACAGAACCACTTGTTTTAATTTGATAAGGAAAGGAGGTGAGATAGGCAGCTACATGGTCTGAAAGGATGGCTCAGGGAGAGTTCCCCTACCAAGCAAATGTTCAGAAGAGTACAGCTAGCTTCATTCAGCCTTAGTCAAAGGGAAGTTGTAAGTCTGTGCCTGCTAGGACCAAGAGCATTTGGACTCTGAATGTCCTCTTCCCTGCTACTGACAGGCATTCAAACTCTAAAGCAAGAATCTCTGAAGAAATCCAGAAAACCATTCATGCCAAGGAAAAGGCAATAGGTTGGCCAGAGGTGAAATACAAATACAAGAAAACTCTGGAGCTTCAGCTTCCTCCAAATCCATGTCATACCAGTGCTCTCTGAAGTACTGGTAGCCAGTAGCTACGAGATGGCTTTTCATGGGGATTTGACTTTGTGTAGGAAAAAAATTTACTTTCAAAAATCTGTACTCCCAGGATGATCATTTCCATTTTCTTCCAAACCCAGGACAAAGGTCCACCTGGTTCCCAGGAAAAGTAGAAGATACAGCACACCAAGAAGCATTTCCCCATGCAGCAGGCTGACACAACCAATAAGACAACCAATAAACTACTGCCAGAACTGAATTTAGAGCTCAAGGATGCCACATTGGCCTGACAACTCTGATTCACCTGCTACTGCACTGTAGCTTCTGCCTTCAGCCATCTGCCCTGCCTCTGTCTTCAATATTTCTGCTGCCAGTGCATAGGAGGCTACTGTGCTGATGAAGCAGTATCTGGGGTGGAGCAGCACAGCTGGCATCTGTTTTGTTTTTTCTCTAAATACTGTGTTCTATTGTGCAGGAGTTTAGCTGATGCTGCTGGAGCAGCTGAGCCATCCCCACAAGAGGAATGGGACAAACATGCAGAGATGAAAACAGGTATGGTGTCCTGGGATGAATCATTTCACACATCTATTTTAAACCAAACTGTCATAACTTACATAGCATGTGATCAATTTGTCCTCCATTTACATCCCCAAATTTTGTCTCCAATACAGAGGCCTGAATTACCACTAAGCAATGGTTGCTTTAACATTGGTTTCCAGTGGTTTTGTAAAATGGAAGTACCACAGTGCAGCATAGCAGGATGTCTGCAGGCAAAGTCCATCATATTTATTTACACTGCAACCTTCTATCCATTTACCCAAAAAGGGACCTGTAGAAGGCATGGCTTAAAGACTCAGTAAAGATGTTTCCTTCCGTCTTGACTCATCGGCTGACAGACCCCATATGCTCTGTTTTGCTTATTATTGATTTAACTAACGATAGAAAATATATTTAATGAATTATGATCCTGTGACAACAAATTAGCTAGACTAGTACGTATAAAGGTCTCTCTTTAAACTTTAATTAGTTTAACAATGATGTGCCTGCTGCTGTGTTTGCGTTTCAAGAAAACATGCAGCAGCCTAGAAGCACAATGCTTTCTATTTAACATAGAAAGTGTCTCTCAGTCCAGGCTTATTTATAAAGCAATTTTCTAATAATGATCTAGATTCAGTGGAGTTCAATCAGGGATGGAGCTACCCTGGCATACATAAAATGAATATATTAAACCACCTATCAAGTACCTGACTGCACAAATAAACATAAAGAATGGGGGAAGGGAGAAGAAGGGAGGTGACTTTTGAATTAGATCTCTTTTTTCTGAAAAGACTCTCCTCTCCCCACCCCTTGCCCAAAGCTGGAGAAGGTGTTGGGCTGCACCACTACAACACATACTCATCCAGACTTCCCTTGAGCATCCTGTGGGTTATACACTTTGCTGCTTCCATAGGTTTGAGTGCAAGAGGCACTGCTCATCACACAAGATCCCCGACAGTCCCTCTGCCCCGTCTCTGCTTCAGGAATTCCCCACACCACCTCCTGCTGCCTCTGCTCTCACCCGACAGATCTGTGTAGTGTCCCGTCCTGTAGCACATGCATGCCTTCCCCCCACAGCATACTCCCTCCAAGGACAAGAGGAGGAGGATGCACCACTGCCCTCCACCACTCTCACTATTCTCCTTACTCACCCTTTCCACATGGCAGCATCCCTCCTGCCCCAGACTCCACCTGACATTGGCTCTGAGACCCTTTTTTCTCTCATTTTCCTATGCCACCCATCTCTACTTGCCTGCTCACATCCATGTGCCCTCACTCTCCCTCTCTCCATCTCCATCTTCCACCTCAGTCCCAGGAGAACACAGCCCAGGCCTACCCCTAGGAAGAGAGGGCATTGTTGTGAGAGTCCAGGACAAGCCAGAGCACCCTCCCTTTCTGGGCATGTCCTCTGCCACAAGCAGGGGGTGCCTGGGCACTACTGCAGAACAGCTGCTGTATCTGGTAATGTGACCTGTGGTCCCTCTCCCTGACATGCCTTTTATGCAGCTTTCAAACAGGCATCTCTTCCTCCTACTAATGCCTGAGAAAACTGGTACCAAATGATTCTTCCATAAGTTGGGCAGCTCACTTTTATCTAGGGCCTAAAAAGAGCCTTGTTGTCCCAGCAAACACAGGCTGGGCTTTCAGTGCTTGCATTCAGTGACCAGAATCCAAGGCATTAAATATTGGCTGGTTTATACGGCCCAAGAGATGGTGGTTAGAAGGGACCTCTGAAGGTCATTGGGTCCAACCTCCTCTGAAATCAGGACCATTGCCAACATTAGATGAAGCATCTTTGAATTTCTACTGTTAATTCAAAGCGAGAGGTTTGGAAGATTTCTGAAAGACATGTGAAGTAACAAGGTGGCACATTATCTGTTGAAAGACCAGGCTGTGTTCTCTCTCTGCTGCTGGGGTCAAGGACAGGATCATCCTTCCACAAGCTTTCAGTGTCACCACAATCTTCTATGCCTGTGTGAGGAACCTGGCACCTGGAAAGAGCCAGTAGAGTGCTTGCTGCACCCTGAAGCAGCTCATCAGAGCCACTGGAAAATCAACAGAACAATTCATGCCCTTTACCTATGGCCTGGGGTCCAGAATTGAACTACGCATGGTTTCTGCTTGAAAGCTCATTTCCCAAAGTTAATAGCATCTTTAATTCTAGTCTTAAAGCTATGCAGAAACAACATAGCAGAACATGAGAGCATGAATGTCACAGGCAATAGCTCCAATTTGTGGGCCACAGATCCATTTTGTGGACATAAAATCTGCAAAAAGTCCCACACACCAAGTGTGGCAGAGAGTATAAGCAAAATTGAAAAGGAATTTAGTGCTTAACACAGTAGAAGGAGGAGAGGCAAATGGTGAGAAAGGTGAATGAATGGGCATGTTTCAGCATTTACAGGCAATTTTAGCTGCACTGCATCTCACCTAACCACCTGCCCCACCACTCCCAGTAGGAGGTTTCTCCCAGGGAAGGCAGCAGAGACACTGAGAGAGAAATGGAAGTGCAGACTCCTATTCTGAGAATGGTACCTAATCTAATTTTGGCCTGAATGAGTCTCAGTCAAAATCACTAGATAAGTTCTCTAAGCCCTGGCAACCCAAAATTGCTACAGTAGGATATTGTATAGGTGCTTAGTGGCCCCTAAAAGCAGGAGAAAGTGCTGTTTTGTTTGGTTTAGGTGGCTGAGAGTTTATATGAAGGCTGGGAGCTCAGTTTAAATGCTAATTGACTCATAAACAAGCCTGAGTTAAATAAAAGAATCAACTAGCATCAGCTGATCCGTTTAAAAATGCAGGCTTTTGTTAATCAGAGAGAGTTTGTATTGGGATAGGCCAGGCATTGCTCCAAAAGCAGCATCAGATTAAACCTCCTACTCAAAAAACACTCATTAAAAAGCAACTTCCATTGAAAAAGATCCTACTTGTCGCTACCAGCCATTGTTAGGCAGTGAAGCAGTGACAGATATTTTTGAAGACTATTATGGGGAAATAAATATTTATTTAGCTGTCTAAAGTAATTAATCCCTGCTGTTTCCTTTTTATGTAAGCACATACAAGGCAAGACTGTCTTTGTACTTGAATTTTAGGAGACAAGTCTGTGTAGAGGCTCCCATGGTTTTTGAAGGCAGTAACAAATTCATGCCTAATACTTTCTGTGCAACTCGAGAATGCCAACCATCAAGCAGCAATAATAGACTTTCCCTATCCTCATTCAGTGGCAGCAGGAAGGAGATATACTAAGGAGAAAGAAGAGAGAGAAGAAAGGTGAGAAAGTAGAAACTGCGAGTGACATGCAAGGCTGCAAGAAGCTGGCCCACTGCTGGCATGGGATTTGATGAAGGAAATCACTTTCACAAGGTATCAATTTTAGAATCAAAAAAAAAGGGAGGGGGGGGGAAATGAAGGGAGATTAAGCTGTAAAAGCACAAGAAAAATGATCAATAACCATCTTGGATGTATTTTCTGGGAAGCTGGCATGGATATCACAAAGATGTTTCTTAGTGAATGTGTTGGCACCCCTCCCATTGACAAGTTACACAGCCAAAGTGCAATTAGCACATTCAGAGGAACAATAATTACACAATACCAAGCAGGCGGTCCATAGGCTGATTAAAGCATTCAGTAAAAATAGAGATATAGAGCCCAGCTCAGTTCTTGTGCAAGAACCTCTCTGCCCTAAGATTCACTTGAACAAGGTATACCTGCACCATAGGTATATGAGCTACAGATGATAACTACATATGAGCTTGATAACATGCAGATTGTTTTAGCTTTTTAAATTTTAGCAGGTAAATGTCATTGCTACACGTTTAAAATCAGAAGCAATTTTTTAAAAAGTAGCTCAAGTGCTAAGTTCCGTATTTCTTTTTCCCCAGAAGTATTTTCTTGCAGAGAGAAATGACAGATGCAATTAGATAATGTTGAGCAGATTATAGTTTGAGAATGTTATGCTGTGTTACATGTTATGCTGTGTTACATATTCACGAGTGAACAATAGCAAGGGGAAAAAAGAAAGATGGGTATCTTAGCACCTATTTTTAAAGTTGGACAAAGAAATGTGTATTTTCTGGGTAGGAAAATATTATGGGGCTCCATGAATTCAGTTGTGTTATCTCTTCTCAGCTGCATGAGGAAGATTTTATGACTCAGTTACAAATCACTCTGGTATCAATAGAAAAATTTCAAAATGACCAAGGGCTGGATTTGTGGCCACATGATTGCTGAGCTGAGAATCCCTGAGCTTGTCTTCCATTGACACAAAGGTTTTCTTGCAAGCCTATGCACTTTACTTTGTTGACCTATGTCTCAACTTACCTATCAACAGCAAAGGTATATCCCTTGAACTGTGAACCAGCTACATATCAACAAAAATACAGTATAGGTTAGGAAAGATCACTCCATTAAACTGAACCCTCCTGGAGACTTTCACTTTCCAGAATAATGAAGCCGGGCAAGAGCTGGTCCTCATTCCTGGTCTTTATTTCACCTAAATTTTGTTCTTAAAAAGAAGTTATCTATATCTGGGTCACTCTAGTCTTTACACTCAATGGCAAGAAGGACTCAGCTTCACAGGGTGATTTGTTTTGCCTGTCTCAGACCTCCTGCTATGATGATGTGCTTCATCTAAAGGAAAAAAGCACCCTCTAATTTCTTTTCATGGACTATAAAAGGATCTCAGAATAGCTTTCAGATCTGAACAGACATCACTTTGAGATACCTAAGAGAGGTGTAATAAGTCTGATTCTGTGGGAAGAGCACAGAGAAAACACATTATGCCTTTCCTCCTCATTTGTACCCACACAAGAGCTGGACACAATCAGACTCCTTCTTTAAAAATTATTTTAGCCAGAAGTGCAGTTTTACTCAGTTTTATCCTGCCTGTAGACTGAAAGATCATGCAAAGATAAAAGATCCCTTCCCATCCTTTGCAAAGGAGAGTGTGGGTTCCCCTCAAGCTCAACTTTTCTAGGCTCACAGAGACATCCTGTGTGATTAGGCAGGATGAGCAACCCTTAAAACCCTATAAGTTCCCTTGCAAGGCATCCACTCTGACATAATACTGTGCGAGAACTGCCCTGGCAAGTTGGAGTGGGATATTTGTGTTGATGGACCTACTTGAGAGCAGACCTGAGAACTAGCTCCCTTGGAGATGGTTTTAATCTCATTCTTTCACAGTGACGGTGTTCTGATTACAGTCCCACAAGGCAGCAGAACACAAGGTCTGTGCCAACTAGACACAAGGCCATGAAACTCACCCGTCCAGGAAACAAATGGAATGGGCTTTGCTAACTAAATATGGCAGCACTCTATCCCTTCTTTGCACAAGTCAATGATTTGTTTTACTCAGAGACTCATAAACCCAGCTTCTGAGTCACTGGACAAAAACATGAATATGTTTCAATGGTTTCTGTACCTTTAGGTTCACTCTTTCATTCCCAAAATAACAAGCACCATAAGTAGCTTGTTCCCCACGTTCGCTGTCCCATTTCATTTTGCCTGTAAACCCCTGTTATTTCCATTAGCTGACCAGTCACTCACTCGACCACCTGTCTTAACATGACAGCAATTCAAATCTGTCCTGTTCTATGGAGTCATTGGATGTTGCTCTCATATTGATAGCAGATGTTATCAATACCCCATAACAGGCAGAGTGTGCAAGGCATCTCATTTAGAATGATTCAAATAAATCTTACAGAGATTGTAAGGAATGCTGTGAATATGCCCAATCTTGAATTCATTTCAGTGAGGGATTGGAATACTATGATATGTCTAAAGAAAAATTACCTTCTATATTTGCAGTGGATTTTATTCCTTATGTAATAGAATTTAACTTTAAAATGACAACCAAAAAGTATTTCATTGCCCTCCACAGATTTTACATAAACACTTTATAAGCTCCACTCCATGTGGAATCTGTAAGGGATGCATTTAGCTTTCAAGGAGAAAATTCAGTTCTGTTTCATTCTGTACAGCAATCCTGTGGAAAGTCCCTTTTTCCTCTTTGAATTTCAGTGTCCCCAGCTGCAAAATGCCTAAAACATTACTTGCTTATTGTTTAATTTCATTCTGTAATTAATTTGATTAAGCCCCTCAAAATAAGTAAAATTTATTCAGAATAACACAGCTTTTATTTTGATCAATTTTGATCCCTTTCAGCAGGTAATCCTTGATAATGTAATCACTGAGTATAGAAGGCTTCATTTAATAATGAAAGACAAAAATTTTAAAAGAGAGAGACAGGAAGAAGCTACTGGAAGACTGGAGTGATAATAAAAGATGACTGTAACCCAAAGTTGCATTACTTAGAGATTATTATTGATGTTGCAAGAGCTACCATATGCTTTGCAAGCTGTGACAGTCACCCTTGTAGTCACATGGATGAAATGATCAACTGCTTTTTGCATTCAAAGTGATAGGAACAAACTTGATCCAAGTAAGAGAAGCTGCTGTGTAACAAACAGCACAGGGGCGTTGTGTGGATTAATTAGTTTGGGGGAGGGGGGGAAGGTTGCTTGCTTTGGTTGGGTTTGGATCCTCTGTTGAAGGTTTGTGCAGTAAGTGCAACATCCATTTACCAATGTATTGCAGAGGAAAAAGCTAAATGAGTTCAGGTACTTAACCATTTAATTAATTCAAGCAATCATGCTCATGCATCACGTCACATGTGTGACACCATTAATGCCAATGATGCTCTGCCATGCCCTTAGCACAAAAATTATGAGCCTGGTCTGAGTGGCAGACAGAACTAAAGTAAATTGCCCAGGGTTTCCCATGGATATTTAGAGATTTGATACCTATATAAAGGTATTGTGTTCTTACAGCCTGCTACAAACCTTGTGCTGCATCTTCTGCACCCTGTATTATTCTGGGGATGAGGCTTCAAAAGTGCCTCCAGATGGGATATTTAACACCATTGCAGTGGCCCTTCCTTGCCAATGGCATAACTACTTTAGGAGGCACCAGAGTGCATCAAGCCTTGGCACACCTGAATGCACCCTCGACAGACCTTGAAGCATGGATCGAAGGGTATGCCTCAGAAATCTCCCACTGACCTCATTTTGGATTCAGACCTGACAGGATTTTAATCCCCCCTGCCATCACGATGGCTCTGTTCTCAGCAGAAGTAATACACTCTCATTATTGGTGGACCTTCAGCTTCACAGACCATAACAGCATCGATCCTGTCACTGCACATGCAGAAAGCCCATGCTGGGGAATCTCTGCATAGAAAGTAACTCCTTGTGCCCACTTGTCAGTCCTGGGAAAACATGAACCAAGTACTCTTTGCTGTAGCACTTCTAGTCCAGTTTCTCCTCCTTAAAAGGAAGAATTACTTTGGGGTGGGCACAGAGAAGAGAGATGAAAAGTGAGGGCATGCACAGCTCCATGGGCTGACCCCAGATGTTACAGCATGTGCAGCTTGGCCTTGTCATATCTGAAAACAATGGCAAATCAGAAGGACTCCTTGTTCCATCTGCATCACAGAGTGTAGGGGCTCAGGTAACTGATATTTCTCCACTAAATCTGACTTCATACTTGCAATAAGAACACATCATATCTATTTTGGGAACATAAAGCACAGGAGACTTTATTTAACAGTGCAACACATATAAGCATGTCTTCTATTTACTCCTTTTTTATTTATTTACTCCGACATGAAGTCACTGAAGCCAGACAGGACTTTATAAATCATTTCATATTTCTCAATTGCTTATTAATCATTAAATAACAGTTGGCACTTCACATAAATAGACCTATGTGTCAACTGGAGTTGAAATGGAATTATAGCAATACAGTAAAGTAGGGAAACATTTTTTTAGCTTCCATCAATTTAGTCAGAGAAAGCAGCATCAATGGTTTTACCTTGTTTATACAAAGTTTTCCTATATGATTCCCATGCACCAGTGCTATTTTACAGCACAGAAAACTATTTAGACTTAAGTTTTCTTATTTTTATTAAATGACAAAAATTTTCACTAAACTTAGAGGGGCTGTTGATTCTTGAATTTAAGCTGAACTGGGGGACAAACTGGATGTGACAGAGTCCCTTTGTATCACCTGCATATTGAAACAACCAGCAAGGGAACTGGTACAAAAAGCAGGCCAACTCTCTCTCTTAAAATATAACTGCTCTTTTTTGTCAGGTTTGATCCCATGTGGAAGCTTCATTTGAATGAGACCTGCAAAGCAAAAATAAAGAGCGAGCACAAACTTCTGCACTGAATATCTCCATGCTGTGGGGTCCAAGAAAACCCAGTCCAGAAAAACAGCTATAATATGTTTGTGCATGGGTTTTTGGGGGAGTTTCCTGATGTAAGGCCTCTCAGCCCACTCCAGAGATCCAAGAATTCATCCTATGTTGTTTCCAGATTGACTGCCTCCGTTGAAATGAGAATAAGTGGCATCATTCTCTCAATGTTCACAGTGTCACATGCTGGGATTTTTTTTCAGTGATCTAAGCACAAAAGAAAATTTCATCAAGAAAAAGGAATTCATAGTTATTTTTAAAAATCTGTGATGAATGCCTCTTCTGCTTTGTCCAATATGTGGTCTGTGGAGCCCTGGGAGACCATGGATTATATGTGTGTGAGGGAAATTAAGTAAAGCAAGACTACTCTCAGTATATTCAAATCCAGTATCCAAAGACTGCATCTTGACCAGGAAATGTACAGAAGCTTCTCACTAGAAAAAGATCCTAAAAGCCTTATTATAGTTCCTTCAAGTGCCAGCACCCAGTCAACAGTGCAGAAGCTGTAGCAGCTTTTCATATCAGAAGAGAGCAACTTTTCCAGTCCCTGGGGGAAAAAAAATCAAGAAGAATCAAGTAGCACATGCTGTCGGTAAAAGAAGAGAAATGCATAGAAATTGACAGGCATTTTCTGTTCTAAAGGAGGTGAGAGTACTGGTAAGAAGCTAAAAAATATCCCACTCATTTAAGGCTTTGAGGCAATGTTTTAAAATATTTGGGGGGAGACTGGCAAAATTAAGTAACGAAGATTCAGCAATTAAAAATGATTCAAATAAATATTTCACTATTCCCTCTGTATGCAGCACTGGTGAGGCTGCAGCTCAAGTACTGCATCCAGTTCTGGACCCCTCACTTCAAGGACATTGAGATGCTGCAGCAAGTCCAGAGAAGGCCAATGAAGCTGGTGAAGGGTCTGGAGCACAAGTCCTGTGAGCAGCAGCTGAGACAGCTGGGGGTGTTTAGCCTGGAGAAGAGGAGGCTCAGAGGAGACCTTACCACTCTCTAGAACTATGTGAAAGGAAGTTGTTGCCAGGCGGGGATCAGCCTCTTCTCCCAGGGAACCAGTGACACGATGAGGGGACATAGCCCCAAGCTGAGCCAGGGGAGGTTCAGGTTGGACGTTAGGAGGAATTTTTTCATGGAGAGGATTGTTAAACATTGGAATGGACTGCCCAGGGAGGTCATTGTCCCCAGAGGTGCTCAAGAAACTGAGTGTGACACTTACTGCCCAGGTCTATTTAACAAGGTGGTGATTGGCCAAAGATTGGACTTGATGATCTTTGAGGTCTTTTCCGACACAAATGATTCTGTAATTCTGTGATTTGATTGTTATTTGGGTCAACACTGTGAAAATAAACCCTGCCATGCCATGCAGGGCTTTAGAGGAGACCACTTGCACAGGTGTGATGTGGGCAAGGGAACTAATATATGTGTCCTTGGGAGCATTAAGGCAAGGCTTTGTGTGAAGGGTAGTTCCTCCCTTTATTTCCCATTGCAACTTGGCTCTCCCATCCCCCAGCCCAAAATCAGCGACCGCAGTGTTACCTCCACCGAACATGCCTGTAGCATTCCCACCCATGTGTCATTTGCTGACACTAATTGAAAACAGGGACCTTGACAAAATGGTCTACATTGGGAGAAAGAAAACATTAGTGTCATTGTGATGCTAATAGCGGATGCTATAGTTAGACTGGGAGGAGAGGGAGGGGGGTTATATGTATGCACCTCTTTTGATTTATCCATGGTGCTTCCATACATTTTTCATTTATGGAAAAGAAAAATGGTCTTTTTTTTTTTTTTTCAAATTACCTTGATAATGCCAAAAAAGAAGAATCAGGTAAATGTTTCAGGCTTTCCACAGTTAAAAAAAGCTGAATTTAAACTAAAGAAAAGTACAGGTTTTTTATTTCAGCCTGTCCTTGAATCATTCTTTTAAAACACCAGCTCATTATAGTCAAAGGTCCTAATTTTAAGAATGTCTCCATGGGGGATTCATCAGCTCTTTGCTATTCATTTCATGAATGGTCCAGACCTTCTTTTTGATCAGCCAGGGTCTTTTGGGAACAAACCTTGAGGTGAAGGTGGACATATATTGTTTTCCTGCTATCGAGTTAGATTCCAAGCTGTCATAGTATATAAGAAGAAATTCCTGTAACAAACTGCCTCAGATATCCATAGGGAATACACATATGTGATTAACCCAACTGGCCACTGGGTGTGACCATTGCACCACACAAAAGCATCAGAGACTTTTCCAAGTACAAGTCTGGAAGTATTGGAGCTGGAAAAAAAACCATAACCTTTTGAGGTATGAGTAGTCAACAGTAATGTCAACTAACTTTCTGTGCTCAGTTTTCATATGCTTTGCTGCACAATTTGGAGCCTCTCTCAAAAGTCAGACCTTTTAAAATAATAGTGTAAAAAAAAATCAGTGAAAATTACATTAATGACATTACCAGAGTCCCTTTTCCTTCTCCAAAGGAAAACTAGTAAGTCTCTTAAAGCTGCAGGTGTCTTGCTCTGTTCCCTTTAGACACATTAATAGAATAAGCACATTCACAGGCAGAATGGCTTAACTAGGCAGTATCCAAAATATTAGCTCTCAGTCACCTAGCTGGCAGCCAAAAAGGTAATATCCACTAAGAAGAAGAGAAAAAAAATCTGCAATAAATTATTGATAATTATTTTTTCTTTTCAACTGGGTTCTGTAAATACGAGACAAAAGAATTATGTCCAGAGTAACCCAGCCAGATTTGAAGCATTATGTAGTTTGTGTCAGCCCATTTCAAAGCATTTGCCAATTTTATGTGTTATTTTATAGCATTTCTACTATTGAAAATTCCCTAAGTTTACCTTTTAGAGCAGATATACTCTTTATATTCTCAGTGCAGATATAGTTAGATATACATACCAATTTGCAAGATCTGTTTTCCTGACCACACTCAGATTCAGTAGCGAAACGTTTACATATTCCCTTGAGTCAGATTGAAGTTCAGTGGTATCAGACCCTGATCAAAGAGTCAGTGGTAGAATAACATCACCTTGATCTCTGAAAAACCTGTCAGTCCTGAGATTGCTCGTGCTTACATTGGTTACAACTACCTTGACAGGCAATAACTGAACAAAAAAAAATTCACCCAAAGTGTAACTGCGCTTTGCCTTTCTTTCATCCTTGGGTTAATACCCAGTGTCCTGGTCAGTGGGTATCAGCCACAAGGAATGCTACAGGGTCAGTTTTACCAAAACATGATTTTTCCCACGTGGGAGGAAACTGCAGCTGTATTTGTGCAAACCATAAAAAGTGAGGGTCCGAATTCAGATCTGCCTTTCAGATCATGTGTGAATGCGAATGCCACTTCCCAGAAGCACAAAGTGCATCACTGACTTCTGAAGGGATATAACAATCACTGTGGGCTGGTTTTAAAGGGGAAAATACCAGTAGGGGAAGATAACCTCTGTTTCAAGCTTGCCTCTGTACCTTTATTTTTGATTTGTAAATGTGTGCTTTAATAAAAAACAAATCATAACTAATAGTAGTAGTAGTAGTGATGATGATGATGATGATAATAATAATAATAATAATAATAATAATATCTCAGTATCTAAGAACTCATGCTGGAAATTATCCATAGTTCGCAGACTCACACTAAGTTAGACATCTGGCATCTTCCTGAATTTGTGATGCGCTGCCAATGTTTTAACAAGGGGAATTCAGCAAACACCACTTTGTCTCTACATTTGTGCTAAACCTTAAACTGGGATTCTGTGAGTTAAGGGCCATGGAAACTATTCATTTGATTCCGCATTTAAACAAAAGTATTTTCTCATAACCCTAGGCTAGGAAGGGGCAATTACATTTGACAAATAAACAAAATGTTTTTGATGGAAAGCTCTACTTTCTATCTGGAAGCAAATCTACACTGTCTATATTGCTAGCATAGCTCACAGTTCAACTGCTGTGCAATTTGAATGTAAAAGGAGAAAAGGTCTTTAGAAAATGCCTCATCCTTGGTGAAATGTACTGAATTGAAAAGGGGGAGGGAGGAAAGCACTCTCTTCTGAAGTGTCTTTATGGTCTCAAGGGAGAATGTTCTTTATAAGACAGGAAGATTTAGCAGGATTCAGAAAGGAGAGCAAGCATCCTCAGAAGCAGAGAAAACATCTACCCATCTTTCAGTTTGGCTGTAAGGGACTCCTGACAGCCCCACAGCTGTTTCCTCAAGCACCTCCTTACTGAAGAGCATCTGTGTGTCTGTGTCTGTGTCTGTGTCTGTGTGTCTGTGTGTCTGTGTGTGTGTAAAATAAATTCAAGACTTTTTGTCACCACAGCAAACAAGCAACAGAACCTCTGTTTGTAAACCTGTGTCATTTAATGTACTGGGCTGAGCCCCAGGTTGGGGACCAGCTGCTCTCTTCACTAGTGGCAGCACCACACAGTGTGGCCACACAGCTATCCAGCCACTGCAGCTTCACTGAATATAGTGAGAAGGTAGTATGGACAGGACAAAATAACCTCTGTCCATCTGATGTGACTGAGAGAAAAAAACTGGAACCCAAAGAGTGGCATCTGAGCTGCACCCCCTTCTCTGGTGACTCCATCACCCTCTCCTTGACCGTTCTGTCACAAGGCTCTTTATAGACTGGGTGCAGAAGGCTTCTCTCCTAGTTCAGCAGTTTTTGAGGAAATTACATGCATGAATCCTGATAAATGGGTTTTGTATCTTCCCAATATCACCTCTTATTTAGTAGCTTATAAGAAAACTACAATAGGCTGGATTTTAACAGAAAATAAAAGATTGTGTGTCTCACTGCCAGCCCTCAGGAGGTGCTCAGAATCTCTATTTTCTTTACCTGCATGCTTCAATCATTTCAACTAACTCATAGGCTACCAGGGTCAAGAGCTTGGAAAAAGGGTGCAAAAAGTTGTGCTCTCTGTGTTTTCTCTCATCAGAGTTTCCATGGCACAATATATAACAGGCATTTGGCACGATCAATGTGCTAGTGATAAAGCAGTAGCCTAGAGACACAATGATTCTGTAGTTGTGCCATAGAAAATCAGAGTGTATAAAAAGATATCATCTACCAGAGACCTACTTTTGAGAACTGTTCAGTATTGGAATGGCTGGTGCACGAGCAGTTCTTCTATCTTTGTGTTCAGTAAACTGGTTTTATCTTAGCAAATATATGCCCAAAATGGNGTGTCTGTGTGTCTGTGTGTCTGTGTGTGTGTAAAATAAATTCAAGACTTTTTGTCACCACAGCAAACAAGCAACAGAACCTCTGTTTGTAAACCTGTGTCATTTAATGTACTGGGCTGAGCCCCAGGTTGGGGACCAGCTGCTCTCTTCACTAGTGGCAGCACCACACAGTGTGGCCACACAGCTATCCAGCCACTGCAGCTTCACTGAATATAGTGAGAAGGTAGTATGGACAGGACAAAATAACCTCTGTCCATCTGATGTGACTGAGAGAAAAAAACTGGAACCCAAAGAGTGGCATCTGAGCTGCACCCCCTTCTCTGGTGACTCCATCACCCTCTCCTTGACCGTTCTGTCACAAGGCTCTTTATAGACTGGGTGCAGAAGGCTTCTCTCCTAGTTCAGCAGTTTTTGAGGAAATTACATGCATGAATCCTGATAAATGGGTTTTGTATCTTCCCAATATCACCTCTTATTTAGTAGCTTATAAGAAAACTACAATAGGCTGGATTTTAACAGAAAATAAAAGATTGTGTGTCTCACTGCCAGCCCTCAGGAGGTGCTCAGAATCTCTATTTTCTTTACCTGCATGCTTCAATCATTTCAACTAACTCATAGGCTACCAGGGTCAAGAGCTTGGAAAAAGGGTGCAAAAAGTTGTGCTCTCTGTGTTTTCTCTCATCAGAGTTTCCATGGCACAATATATAACAGGCATTTGGCACGATCAATGTGCTAGTGATAAAGCAGTAGCCTAGAGACACAATGATTCTGTAGTTGTGCCATAGAAAATCAGAGTGTATAAAAAGATATCATCTACCAGAGACCTACTTTTGAGAACTGTTCAGTATTGGAATGGCTGGTGCACGAGCAGTTCTTCTATCTTTGTGTTCAGTAAACTGGTTTTATCTTAGCAAATATATGCCCAAAATGGAGGGTAAAAAACCCAACCAAACAAAAACTCAACCAAAACAAACAAACACACATCACTTACAAAAAAAAAATTCCAAACAAATGTCTAAAACCAAAACACCTCAAAAACCAAAAATCCCGAACAAAAAAAACCCCTGCCTCTCACATCCTGGTTCTTCCCATTCTTTTCATACCTGTTCTGTTTTGAGTTGAGCTATCTTATTTCATACCCTTCACCAGGATATGATGGGTTTGGATGTTCTAAGGCTGAGGGAAAGAGAACAATAATTTCAAAACAAACCTTTCAAAAAACCTTTACTCTCTAAAGGATTATTCCTAATAAATTTTGAATGTTGCTGCTGTTGTCTTTGAATATTGCTGTACTGTGTTTCAGTACATGCCCTAACTTTGGGGACATAAGCTTTCATGTCAGCAGACTTGACTCTTTGGAAGACATCATTCAAATACAGTTTCATATTTCATGCTGGAAATTCTGAAATATTCTCAAGTGTATTGCTATGTCAGGCCCTTGGAGCTAGAGTTTGTAACTCCAGGCAGGAACAAGAGTATCAGAAAATTCTATACATCAACTCTATTTCATATTAGTACCTGGTATCACACATGAATTAATACTTAATGCTTGAGAAGATACTGTCATCCCTATATATGGTTGGAGATGCTAAGGCAAGTATGTTAGCCATGAGCTGAATAAACACACAAACCATTACAGTTATTTCCATACAGAAAGAAAATGAGTTACAAAATGCAAGACTAAATAGCACATACAAATCCTTCAGCCCTTTACTATCAGAAGAAAAAGGGACAAACAACAGGCTGATTGAGTTCACTGATTTGGAATTAAATTTTCTCATATAATTCTGTGAAGTTCTGTCATTAGAGAATTTCACATTGATGGAAAAGTTTTATTCAACAGACAGAATTTATTCCTATTTCAGTCATCTGCAAACACGTAACTGCAATCAGATGAAGTGGGATCAAGTCCAACGGTAAGTGGAGGGAAACAAAACCTTCACTCTAAAAATCCTCTATTTTCATAGGAAGATATTTTAGCCCCTGATTTTTCTGACATCTGCACATAAGGGATGAGGGACAGTGGGAGATTTATGGAAAATGTTCTTCATCAGGTTCCCATCAGTCTGAAGGAGAAAGAGTACATCTTGTTATGGTTTTGCCCCAGCCTCCAGCAAGCTGAACGCTGAGGTGTTTTAGGAGAACCATCTCCTGTAAAACACATAGGGGAAAACAACAAGAGAATTATATTTGCAGTGGACGTCCTTTATTAGTTGTTGCTTTTTTTTTACCTGAGGACTGGTAACCATCCTTATACTCCACTTGGCAAAGCATTCATTCACTCAGATGCCGCAGTTTGCAACCACTGCTGCTGTCAGCTGGCTGATCAGGTGTTCTCTTTCTTTTAACACACCCTTTATTCCAAAAAAGTCTCTCCACAAGGTGTAGTTTCAAAGATTGTGTTCCTTTAAAAATATTTTTGTATTTTCGTATTTTCTGTTAATTTGTTAGCGTTTTATAAATTTGCTTTGCCCATATTTCATGTGTCTAAGTGTCTTCTGTTGCCTTTCTCACACAGAATGACAATAAATGAATGCAATAGCCTAGCTGAGAACATGCCCCTGACACATACAGTAGTTTTTACATTTCTCTGTATTGCTTTAATGTTTTATTTGCATTTCCAGATATCACATCACACTAAGCAGATGTTTTACGGGGCTGTCTACCATAATTCCCTGCTCTTTTATCCAAGTGATGTTCGTGAATCCAGAACTGTCTGTGAGCATTTTGAATGTGTACTAGCTTGCATTTATCAACCCTGAAATTCAGCCATTCCTCTTCCGATTACCCACATATTTGTAAGGGCTCTGAATCATTCCCCTTTAATGCAAACAGACATTAATGTCTGCAGCATCTCTCAATTTAATCACCTCACCATTATTTCAGGACAATTGTTTCAAACAAGTTTCTAAGAAAGAAAAAGACCTGAAAATTGTGTGTGCAATTATTCTTTTTTTTTTCCCTCTCCACTAGTTCTTTTTACTTTCACCTTTACCTTTTTTTCACCTTTGCCCATTTAGGTTTAAAAAAATTTTCCCAAATGTTTCTCTTCTCTCCTTCAAAAGACTGAAGGAAGAGATCACAGAATAGGAAACACTTGTCTCTGTGTTAAATAAATTCATCATATTTCAACAATTTTAAAATGTTTCAGCTTATATGTCTGAGGTATTTGTTATGTTCAGGGCTATGAGCTGTGAAGGTACTGAGTACTTGGATTTTTTAAAAATACAGAAATAGTAGTATGCTCAAATTTGCATAAAAGAATGTCCAATTACATTCTAATCTCTACTCACCTGTAATTGGTAAAACTTCTGAAGACTCAGAGCAAAATCTTTTCTCTTACACTATTTAAGGGTGATAAAATAATTCATATAGCATGTTTTAGGACAGACCGAACAGAAGTCTTGTAATCTAATTTATACTGTGGCCAATGCAACAAAACAACTCATAAGTCTTGAGATATGTAGTGGTTGGAAATATTGTCTACTGAACTTGACAAATTTCTTGCAGTGATTTGCATGTGCGCTATCCCCAGTTTTGGAGAAACTTAGCATCTTTACAAAAGAACAAGAAAACAATTGCATCCAGAAGCCAGACATTTTTCCCAGACTCCAAACAACCTAGACTTTATCTCAAAGTGCACACATCAGACTACATGACATTCAATTCATCTACAGCCCCACTTCCCTGCTTGTTCAAATGCCATTATATTTTACTGCTAATTAAAATAGGGTTTGATTTACAATCATAATAATGATCATTTATACAGCATTTTTCAAGTAGGGATGGCAGATCACAGGATAAACTCAAAACTATTTATAGAAGAATTGCTTTACCAGTATGTAAGCCCACCAAAATGAAAGTTGATAGCCTTTGAACAACAGCTGGACAAATATTATCCAACATATACATTATCTTAATTAATTTTTACCTTTTTTTCTCAACTAATCTATTAGAGTAATTTTTCTTTTTGTAGTAATCAACCAGCTGCATAGCTCTGCAAATACCGTTCATGGAGTAAATCACTTGATGGGTAATGACGATTTTAATAAAAACATTTACTTGGCAAATATTTTTTTAGATAATTGAAGAGCTCAGCTTTAAAAATCATGCGATAACATTGCATAGTCATTTTAGACAAGTATAAAAAATACCTTTAAGTGAAATTATAGGAAGAATTTTACACAGCAGGAAGTAATTAGCCAAATGGAAAAATGGCTATAATGGTGAGATTAAGACTTCACTGGTGGAAAGGTGTTCACAATCTTTAATTGTTAGATATACTCTAAGATCTTGCCTTATATCTCATAAAAAGAATCTTTAACCAGGTCTATCTGTACTTCTAAAGAAAGTCTCTCTTTTGAAAAGGTTTGGCTTGCACAAGACTTTAGCTGAACAAATCCCATTAACAGAAACGAGAGTCACTCTGCTAAATCCCCCATGCCCCCGAATGGAAACAACTGTGTAAGTAATGTGCAAGTTTGTACCCTTCTGAACATGCACAGACATCAGATTGAAGGGAAACGGCTTCTTTTGTCACAGATGCATGACCTTAAAGTATCATGCACCTTGCTGGAGGGAAGGGAAGGGAGGGAAAGGAAAGGAAGGGAAGGAAGGGAAGGAAGGGGCAAGGAAAAGGGACAAAACAGGGAAGCAAGGAAGGAAGGTGCATACACAGGAAAAGTAAAATTATAACAAAACAAAGGCCACTACCAATACCTTCTCAAATACAACGGCATTTTGTTTTCCAAAGGAATTCGCCAGGCTGCCTAGGCTCATCCTTTTTCTTTTGAAGTTCTTTCTGGAATTGACTCTTATCTAAGCTGTTCACGCATCCCTATTGAAATACTCAAAAATGGAGCAAGGTGTGAAGAGGAACAGAAGATTAAGCAAGGCTGCAGAAAATACCCATTTATTCATCTTTCAAAGGCATTAGAAAAGGAGTCGAGCACATCTTTATTCTTCTGTGAGAGGATGCTATTGTTCATCTCGTTCTAATTATGAAATTTGAACTTAAAAGGAAGAAAGAGAACACCCCTGTGACAGTGCACAGTACATATTTCCGGAAATAATTCTTATAGAGATATATGTCAACCCTATGTATCCAAGAATGACCCAACAGTCACAAAGCAACACACAGAAGTATTTGATACAATCTACAAAGCAGCACTTCTTGATCTATTTTTGTTCCAGACAGATTAGAGAACTGTGTGGCAGAAGAAGAAAACACAGCTAATCTTTCATGACTGCTAGACAGTGCTGCAGAAATGTAATTGCAGAACCAGAAACTCCATGAAAAGAGTGCCATGCCATTTACCACAATACAAAATTAATCCAATTATTCCTTAATCACACTAAAGGGAATTCTTCTGGAGCACAAATAAAAAGAACAATGTAAGAATTGGGTCTCTACTAAAAACCCGTGCAATTTATAGAGTGTATCTTTTCTTTAAAAATATATCACAAAAACATTGAAATTTTTCCACTCTGACAAGCCGCAGGTCTGCTAATATTATCATCCCCCCCCTTCCATCTCTGTCCAAAACCCCCATACTTTTAGAAAATGCAAGCATTCCTATTAGTCTGAAATGTAAAAGACGGAGAAAGAAGGGCCAATGTTGTCTGAACATCTTGAGTACGTCTGAGTTCATTGCTTTCCAAAGCTCTCTTCTGCAACTCTTTGATTCAGATACAAGCCACACTTTCATCACTAGGTGACGTGCTTGAAATGAGGAGAAATACAAAGGGGCTGAGGATGTTAGCACAGAATAAGATACTTTTCTCTTCTTCTGCCTATTATTTGAGTGTGACATTGACAGTTTTGCAGGTCTTTCCTGGAGATGTTTGGATTGGAAACAATGACATCTGTAGAATTTAAAAGCCATGAAGTAAATAATAGCTATTTTCATTAGCTATTGCACACCCAGCAATATCTCAGGACAACATGCTTGTCTGCTCAGGCATTTCCAAAGTTTCCACAGATGCTAGATAGGTGGGAATTGTTTCTTTTCTCTTTCTCTTCCCACCTCCTCACCCAAACCAGACTGGACTAAAGACTCTAAAACCAGCTGGGCTACATAATGAGGCTATAGATTGTTACTATTTGTAGTTGAATGAAAATTAGTTTCTTATTTCTGTTCACCAATTTCGAGCAGATTCTCAGACTCATACCACTGTCCAGGATTAGATCTGTCTTGTGTCTGCACTGGTCTGCAACCCTTTTTGTTTTCTCCTTCATTATGTCGTGCCCATGAAATGTGAGATCCACAGAGGTGTATCCTTCTCCTCTGTGGGGCTGTGTACCTTGCACTTGTGAGCATTGCAACCCTCTTTTCCACAAGAATCCAGTCCATATTTAACAGGGAAGAAAACAACACTGGCTTTTGGTTTCATACAGTCAAAACATCTGCAGAGGAAGTCTTCTTCAATAACTCTGCACCTGAAGCTTAGTAACATTCATTACCTTCCATTCATCATGCATGCCATGAGACAAACCACGTGGGCAATAAACACCTCAGTTCTTTAATGTCTCTATTTGATTCTGAATATCCTCCTGCAAGCCTATTCCATCAGCCTTCCTTTGGATTCAATTTGTCTTCTACTGGTTTAATGTGATCCATGTATTCTTCCCTAATCATCTTCTGCAGACCCACTGAATCAGCACTTTGTCTATCAGCTGGCTGGACAATACATTTGTATGCCCACAGAATAAATTAAGTTCATTTGTTTCTCAAAAAGAAGAGGCTCTATTACACCAGCTTTAGACAAAAGGTGTCCAGTAGAGTTGGAGTCACCTTACACTAGGAACAATTTACATTTTATTGTTAAAATAAAGAAAACAGCACTGTAAAACTGGAAAAGAAGTTATAATACACTCAGTAGAGTCCAAGTGTGTCAGATTTCATCTACCTGTAGGTAGACAGTGGTGCGACATAACTGGCTCCCTTCTATAATTTTTGGGTGAAAAATTTTGCATTTTAATTGCTGCACAACATTTCTCACCTGTGTTTGTGCAGGACTGTAGCCCTCTTCATAGCAGCCAATCCTAGTCTTCCAAATGACTGCCCTGCACAGGACATGTGGCAATGTCTGGGTATTTTCAGGCCTTCAGGTCTCAAAAGAACTACTGACACAATGAGCACCTTAGCTAAAGTACAGAATATTTGGTTTATCTCAGGACACCACTGCAGCTGTGCAGGGAAAGCTACTGATGTTTGGTAGCTCTTGTATGTGTTAATGAAGACTCTCTTTGTTCTTACAGCTTTGACCCACCCCAGAAGAACTGTGGTCCTTTCTGAAGTTCAAATTCCATTTTACTCTGGAGTAGAGAAAGAAAAGGAAGATGGAAGGAGATGGTTTGTTGACAGAGATAGCTCATCTCTAATAGATATCACTGGAGTTGCACTTAACATCTCTGCCCATGCAGGACAGCTGACCTCACATCAAAATCCCCTACCTTAAAATGAGGGCTTCCTATTTACATTTCAAACCATCCTTTCCTTAAAATTCTCACAAAGAGCTAATATAAAACAGCTAAATGAGCTCTGTGACACCAACAGAACCCCTTGTCTTCTGGAGGAATAGTATCGAGTATAATTGTAAGTAATTATTATCCCACATACAGCGTGAATTAAAAAAAAAATAATTCTTGAACACAAAATTTGATTGGAAACAATTTTAAAGCATGAGGTATGTTTAATTATCTAGAATGTGATAGTGCCAGAGGTCCTACCTCAGATAGGGATCTTGTGATATAAAACAGCATGATAGAAGAGTTGCCTCAGTTTACAGTCCAGCTGAACAAGGTGGCAGCAACTGAAAAGAGGAACAGATTAAATGATTTGGCCCTGCTTAATAGTTCTGCTGTAATCAAGACCCAGCTCCCTTGATTCTTCTTTCAGCTGTTACTCTTTGGCCTCCAATTGCCTTTGCACTGCAAGAAGACACAGACTGTCAGGATGGATACACCACAAGCAGCTATATGGGACCAGGTCAGTCATGTATGTTATGTGAGTGAATGTGTTCACACTTATACTTCTGAAACACGCACATACAATCCCAAAAATACTTGCTTGTACTATAGAGGAAATCATAATTTCTCTTAATGTGGTAGCCTAGTCAAATATCTTAAAAGGCAAAGGCTGATCACATTAGAACTAAATTGAAGACGATATTATCAAAATAATACACAAACACAGAACTTCTGAGGGAGATTTCAAGCCCAAGGTCTTAAACAGAACGTGACATCAAAATAGAAAATGAACATTTCCAAATTTCAACATCCAGTTCCTATCCAAGGAATCCTTTCCTATTCCATTTCTAGAGAGATACATCTTTTCATTCTCAAATGTTATTAGCACCAAATTCTAAAAGCAAGCATGTCCCAGAATGATATAAATAAAGCAGTACAACAGTTACTGGCCCACACAGCAGCTGGACCAGATGGCATCTCTATACATTTTTAAACAATACAATGTAATACTGTATTAACACATCTACTTGCATAAGTATATGCAGAGATACAAGACAATAACAATACTTGACACTAATCCTGAGGAAATCAGCATGGAAAATAACTTGCCTTCTAGAGGCTAGCAAGAGCCCTCAATGGTGATAGCAAAATATTATTATATATCTATGATAAAAGATTTCTAGCTCTTTGTCTGACATTATTCTCATTGACTTGCTAAGTAATGCTTACCACTATGCTACCAACATCAATATTAAGGCATTGTTAAATATTCTACATTATTTATAGTATGAAAATATGAATAGCTTTTCAGTCTTGAATCCACTAAGCTCTACAGTCTCCTCAAAGCATTTACATTACCCTTCAGAAGTGATGCTCCAGCCTCCAGCTTGCTACTACCTCCCCACCTCATATTTACCAGAGAGAGATGTCCCTCAGCTCTCTCCTCCATGACACTGCCTTTGGAGCCAATCTCACAGGTACTGGTGCCCCCATCAGACCATCCTCTCATGGGAGGCCCTGTTTTTCAGACACTTCTTTACTGTTCTTCAGAGGAAATGGACAGGAATCTGCCTTGCAAGGGCATGCAGGTGTCTCTTGAGCCTGCAACATCTTTTGACGAATTAAGTAAGTAGCCACAGTGAGGGAATTAGGAAAGAAAGCTACACAATTTTCTTGCCTTTCTAAAGGCAGTAGTAGAAAAGTACCTTTTATTCCACTATGGTAGCCCAGTCAAATCAACCATGCATAGTAATTTTTCCTAATGCATGGTATCCAGCTGAACTTATAAATCTCTGTCTTGTCTAATGAAGATTTCCTACATGCCAAACGTAGCTGCTGGCTCAAAATATCTCACAATATTCCAATATTTCAGACATTCGGTAACAAGACGACCAAATCCTATAGATTTAAAATTGAAAATCATTTACAGCAGCTCCTTCACAAGCTGTTCTGTGCTCCCTCCAAGAGCCAGCTTCTCTCTAACCCCACAAAACCTGCTTCTGCTTTATCATCTACCCCGTACTCTTCCTCTGAAACGCAGGACTTGCAAAATTTTTCTGTGGCCATAATTCAGTTGAATGCTTGAACTTTTAAACAAAAAATTTCAAGACAGTAAATAAAAAGAATAGAAATAAGTCAAAACACTGAAATATCAAAAGCTCATTTGGTTTTCAGATGTAAGGTGTCAGGCCCTTCCTTCATCACATGTTTCAGGAGCACCAGGGAAACACCACTCACACCCACATTAATGGAAACTGGGAACATAAACAAACTTCATTTTTCAAAATCCCCAAGCACTTTAGCTCTTGGTTCAAGATTTTGTTTGTTTGCTTGCTTAAATTGCGAGAAAATCTGAGTAAAAGGTGTTGGGATTGAGGTGTTTGGGATGTTTTTTTCAGAATTCCCTGTTGAAAATAATTTCTCTTTTCCAACCAATCCTGCCTGCCAGCTAGGTGTGCCATCAATTCAATGGCAAATTTGTGTCAGACCATCCTGTTGAAATTTTGGCAGTGCACTGCTACATGTGAGCATTCACAAAACACCAGGGTTTTCCAGGCTGCCTGCCAAATGAATGCTTCGGAGAATGTATGTATATGCTGTATTCCTACAGTCTTCAAAGTCTTCGCTTTGAATTACCTGAATTGTTTTGAGTTTGAGATATCATTAGGTTATATTAAATTACAAAATATGTAAAAATAAGAGCCTGTGCTTGCTTGAACTAGCAACTCTGTCACTTTTACCTTTGCGACTTTATCTAGGATGACATTTCCTTTTTTGTGCTCTTCTATTTAACAATTCTTCCAGCAGTTGCTTTTCTTTTTTTCTCAGACTTGATTTTCAGCTCCATTGTTTTGCATTTTACTTGGCTGCATAAAAGGTGGATACATCCCTTGCATTCTTTGTGAATGGGATTTTTCCCCAAACATTATTTATCTTAAATCTTCACAGTACTTTTTTAAAGGCTTTTTTTATCTTCCTACTTTTTTAACCCAATCTATTTGCTACCACCCAAGGATGTCATCTCAGTCTCTTCCTCCTCTCCTTTCCATTTTTATCCCTCTCCCTCCGTTGCATACATTTCCCTGCTTGTATTATCACCACCCTTCTCTAACACCATCTTTTTGGAGTATCACATCAATTTTTACCTCCAGGAAGCTGAACTACAACTAGCAATAAATTGATTTGAATATTTTACTTTTCTTGACTAGGAGCTGAGCCTACACAAGTATTTTGAAATGTTATCAAGCTCAAAACAGTGTCAAACCAGAATGGTTTCTGTTGCCACAGAATCCAAACTGAAACTGAATCAAAAGATGCACTGGTTTAATTGCCTGCCAAAACACCCATCCACAGTGCTTGCCTACCCTCACTCCCCACTCTCACATGCCACCACTGCTCTTAGTTTTTGCCATTCTGTCATCCCTCATCTCATATCTGTTGCTCTTCTCTCTCATCACCTCCAGCCACTGGTGTTCCTGGAGTGCATCTCTTCTTTATCTTCCAAATTTCAGTCCGTCTAGATTGTGACTCTCACACAAACAAGGATTTCTCCAGATCTAATGCTGCTTTGCCAACAGCCTCTCCTACTTCACTCCTTGTGAAGATCTTATCTGATTCCACTTCTAGCTGTTCCTCTTTTCCCACTCTTCCTCCTTTGAGTGGGGCTGCCAAGGAGTTATTTTTGCTTCTCTTCCTCAATGTTTCTACTGCCTGCATCAGTCTACCCTCTTTGCTTAAATTCCCCAAGCTCTGGTCTTCTACTCCATCATTTTCAGGTCTCTTTCAATATCATCCACCAGTGCTTCAGAAATTCACCCTGTCACCCACTTTTTCTGGGACTTCCAACTCTTTTTCAGCCCATGAGGAAAATTTTCAGCTGTGACATTTCTTTGAGATCTTCTTCTCTCTTACTCAGACAGGACATTAACTCTTACTGGGTTTTATATGGATATATCTTACTTTCTTTCCCTTCTCATTAAAACAAGAGAGTGGGTTTGTGATCTGAACTATCTGTGCCAGAAGGAACACTGGGCTGCTCAGGTGGTACCTTCCATCTGTGCACACAGCAGTCCTCCCTGTTTTTTCACCAGTAAGTCCTATAATGCCTTCCTTTCCTTTTTCTTTCAGTATTTCCAGGAAGTGTCTCTTCTTTTTCTTTAGCCCTCACATGTAGCATTTTCTTCACCCATATCTATCCAGACCAATGTTTTAAAGGTCATGGGTTATCTCCAGGCCTTCTACCATCTCTTCATACCCTGGACCAAAAGTAAGCCTCTTAAAAGGTTCCCACCCATAAAATCTTCCACTAGGCAGCTTAAAAGGTTCTTGGAATTAATTTTAAAACACATTTATGTTTTGTCTTCCACTCTCCCAGATGCTCAAGAGCCACTGTCTGTAAATTTCTATGAAACAATTAATTATTTCCCTTCAGCATTATCTTTAAAGCCCTCTGTTTTTGGGCCGTCTACGAAAGACTTGACAACGTTTAGACCTCTGGTATGCTGAGGTCACTGCCTATGATGCTGACTAATATTTTCTGTGTTTCCTGGTGTTCCTCCGTCTGCCTGTCTCCATCTGTTGTTTCCTTGCTCATCCTGGTAAGCTGCTCGGAGGCGGGGCTGACTTGCTGTTCCCTGCCGGTGCAGCTGCTGCAGCCTGCGCTCCCTGGCCGAGGCTTGTGCCCATAGGATCTCTGCTTCCACAGAACACATGGGATAACCAGGCCCGTGCCTCACTGAGGATCTGCCTACCCCTGTACTGGGAGTTTTGGCCAGACTGCTCTTGGGATGGCCACTGGCTTAAGTGATCATTTACTCTGGTGCTTTATGTTCAAACACTGCTCACCGTCACCAGTGGAAGTTATTTCATTGACCTCACTTAGTCAATATCACAAAACACCAAACAATCTGGCAGAGTAAGGTTCCCTCTGTAGGATAGCTTTCCCACAGCATGTGTCTGTCTCAGGGCCAGCCTTGCTAGTCCATCCATTTAATTCACTCAGAAAATCACATTGAGACGGTAGGACATAAAGAGACCCATTTGCCCGTTGCACTAATCTAAGCCTTTTTATTTGCTGCAGTATAAGTAGGGACCAGTGAAGAAAGATGATTTAGCATAAAAACCTGCCCAGCATGCTGATATGAGAACTATGAATAGATCAGTGTTAGAGGTGCAGGACAGGTCATGATAGTGTAATGGCTGTCAGAGAGGAGGCTGCTAACGCCTCAGCTGAGCTAAATGAATTCTCCCCAGGTCTCTCGCTGAAAAGTAAAAGACAGAAACTAGAATTCTAGCAATAAATGCAAAATTTTACCAGCTCGCCCCAGACTGCGTGGTACAGGAGGACGGTGGCATGGATGCAAGTGAGAAAAGCACTAGGATGCAAGGCTAACAGTGCAGGAGGGCAGAAGCCCACAGCTGGTGCTCTTTCTTCAGGATGGCAAAGGCTGATAAAGTTTTGACATCCTAAGCTGAATTATAAGAAACCCCAACATGAGCATATTGTATTACTCTCCTAGCTTCTGCTGCCTTCAATGGAGGGGGAAAATTACTTAATTTTTTTGACAATTGGACTCCAGAAATCCTAGCTATTTAAAGATGTGAGGCAGAGGATTATTAATTTGAAAGAAAGCATGTCCTGGTCTATAAAAAAACTACAAAAATACAAGTAAACAAATAAGCATTTTCTGTGGGACCAATGAAACTCCACTCGTCTCCATTTAGCAGTGCTCCATAGCTTTCACATGTGCTCCCTGTCCTCAATATGTAACAATACCACAGCCATACATCTTCCTACCTCATTCCAACTGAGCCTGCATCCATCCTGATGGCATTTAAAACAATATTTTGGATTACCATCTCTTATAGCAAAATCTTTAATTTGCAGCTCACTAAATGCAATCTCTTTGACCTTATAAAGCCAAGCACTATTCTGTTCTCATTCAAATCCTCCTCAGATTCAATCCTTTGAGGGTCACACATTCAATATGAAAAGCTATAAAAGAGAGAAAATAAAAGGTCTAAGAGAACCCCTTTCTCTGACTTTCTCATGGCATGTCAGAGAATCCCAAAAATAAGATTCCAAAGGTACTTGAGATGACAGCAAATCTTTTGGTCCAAGTCAGCTGTGTATTAAACTTTCTCCTAAAACTTCCCCTTTGCAGTGCTTAGCTCCCACAATACCAAAAAAACCCCGATGTTCTGACTTCTTGTTGCGGCATTAGGGCTTTTTTTTCATTTTTATAGAGGGCATAGTATAGTTCCAGCCCATGAAAATAGAGCTATCATCAGTAGATTCTGTAAGTGTCTGTGCTTCCCAAGTGTTTTCTTTTCATTAGACTATTTTTAATTTCACAATGATTTTTCTCCAACATTAAGTAAAGCTCAGGTAGATACTAACACTTTTATCCATTGAACATGCTTAGACAGGCTTTTAGTCCTTCATTCATATTATTTTTCACTGGTATACAAAAGTCCTCCAAATTTAGAAACAATTGGAAATGTAATTAATGCTGCTTGTCCTGACTTCTAAATAGAGAAGACAAATGCTAAATAAGACCTAGATAAAACAGAAGCCTTACTTTTCAGTTATTCTGCATGTAATTCATACATTTCTTAAATTTATAGTTCAAGAATTTCAAAATATTTAGGGGTTTAAAATATTTCCATTCTAAAACCTCTCACTATATAAATTTACAAGAGCACCTAGCTCATCTATATTTTCAAGACAATTCTAAGTGTTTGAGGTTAGATGTCCCAAAATTGGGACATCCAAAACAAGTGACTATTTGTCATCACTGGTATATTTTTAGGACCTTATGCCTCTAAATTATGTTAATGTACTTTCACATCTTATTATTTAGACTTCATCAAAAGCTTTCGCTAAAGGGCAGCACTTCTATCAATATAGTACAGAAGGTTTTCAAGGTGTTCTTCAAGGAACTATTCAGGTGACAAGACAACAATAAAACAAATAAAAGAATGGGAAAAAATATCCAGTTGAACTCCTTCCTCTGGGTATCTCATACAGTTGAAAAAAAATAATGCCAAGTGTAGTCTTGGGAGGAAAGTTTGTTCGGTGTCACCCTAGGAGCTGCAGGACACAGGCAAACTGATTTGTTACAGTTACATCCTGAAGTACAGTCAGGATCAGGATGCAAAACTGAATTCCTGATCTTTGCATAGTTTGGTGGGGGATTTTTGAGTCTTTTCATCATACTTACTTTACATTATTTTAGACTGTACATTAATTGGACATTAGCCCAAAGTGTTTGCTAACATTCAGGATTTCTAAGGAAGGGATATTGGTGAAAGCTTGTTTCATACAGGTGCAAATGTGAGGATGGACACAAAGTCCTCCTTCCCTCACACTGGACACAGTGAAGGACAACTTCTGCCTTAAGTCAAGGCCCACTGTGGGCAGAAGGGCCTCCAGGAGTACTCATTTGGGGCCACAGTCCCAGCAGTTGCCTTTCTGGATTCTTGGCTTTCTATTCCTTTTCAGCTTCTATCTCTTTCTCAGTGGGCAGAGAAACTTGAGCTCTTCACCCCAGTGAAACTGGGCAGAGGTCTGTGCTCCTGGAGTTCAGGGAAAACCCATTAAAACACAAGGTCTCAGTTCCTCTTCCAGTTTTTCCAAGGAGGTTGGTGATTTAAGCATCAGTTCTAATAGCACCTTCTGGCATTAGACAAAGGGAAATTTAAGTGCTCTTACACTTGGCCTGAAAGGAAAGTAGGCAGCACTTCACTGAGACACTGACCAGTGAGCAAACACACTCCCTGGCAGACCTCCAGCCTACACTTACCCCAGAGCTGTTCCAAGAAGAGCAATGTCAGAGCTCAGATCCAGAGTTCAAACTGTATCTAATTATAATCAAGCAATATTATTGTGGAAAACTTCTTCCAACTACATTTGGAAAATGTGTGAGGTAGCCAAAGCATCCCTGAAAGCCTTCAGAGAATCTTGGCTCAACAAGGGGGTCAAAAAACAAAACATTGTATAACAGCTCACCATCTGTTCCGCACTTTTAAATTCTGCCTCAGCACAGAGAGGGGTGTGACACAAAGAGACGAAGATTTGAACTCAGCCTCAGAGTACACCAGCATTTTTTCTTGCTTGATTGTGTACTAAAACTGCCTGCAAAGTCAATAACTTCCTATGGCTTCACAGCAAAGCGGAAAGATTAAAAAAGAGTCATGGTCCTTTGAAGACGTGGAAGGCAGTAAGTGAGCAGGCTGAATTCTCTTTGGATTTGAAAGTCTATGCAGTGCTAACAGTTCTGCTTTAAGGTGTCAAAATTGCCTTAAATCTTTACCTTTGTTATATCCTGCTGGTATAGACAGGTAATAGAACAGGCCTGACTATTCCAAACCACATAGACAGCATCATTTTTCTGTCTGCATTTTTTTGAAACACAGCTGATTAGCGCCTTTTTTTTTTTTTAACTTGTTTAGTTGTTTAATGCGCAAACACTTTCAATTACTTTAAAAAGAACAGTATGGCAATGTAATGTACAGTATGAAACCCCACTAGATTTTACTGTGGTTGGTAGAAACTCATAAACATGAAGTTCCAAACCAAATACTTAGGCCTCTGTCTCTTTGTTAGGCTATAAACTTCTCACTAAACTCAGTGCAAAGCCAGAAGTCTAGGAAAGACTTAGGAGCAGAAATATTTTGCTGCTCTCTGTTTGGAAAACCAGGCTAGTGTATTTTATACGAAAGAAGAAAAAACAGAAGGGAGGAGAAGAAGGCACAGCATGGGGGTGCAACATCTCCCACGGCGCCTTTGGTGGCAACCTGGCCAAGGCTTGCACAGTAACTCAGTGCCCACCACACCAAAAATCCTTGTCTGGGAGGTGGTGTCCTGCCCCCAGCATTGCAGCCCCTGGAGCCCCCAGGAACACAAGGCAAATCTGAGGCCCTGCTGCAGCACAAGCAAACAGCCCGAGGCAGGCTGAGAGTTGAGCAGAAAGCACTTTCTGAAATAGTTGCTCCCCTTCACCAGACTGGGTGCCAACCCTTCCCTTGTTTGGTGCCAAGTCCAGCAGCTTAGTTAGGCTGTCACCAAGGACCTAAAACAGCCTATTATTTCTGTAGGGACAGCACCACCACCTTTCTCTCCTCCTTGTCTACTTCTCTGTTAGAGTTTTTCAGGGTTGGTAAGCAAGTTTTTTAAACTACAGTAATATAGTTGCTCTTAGTATTAATAAGAATTATCACTACACATTCATTTGTTACTCCCCAATAACAAAATGCATGGCCCCTCTCAGTAAAACAGTTTGTCCCCATCACAGACATCCCTGAGCTAGTCCTATGAATTTTTCATCCTCCTGCTACGGCACCATAAAGAGCTATTCTGGACTGCATAGACACATTCTTGGCATCAGGTATCTTCCTCAAGAAACTTGTGCTGTCTCGTGGGGATTGTCGAATTAGCTTGAGGTATAGCTTGAGTGTTGCCCCTGAGCAGACTCCCATAAGTTTCTATCACAGACTAAACTGTGCTTTAAGCTTCAGGCAGCTGACTTAATGGAGGGCAAGGGATGGTAGATTGAAGCTCAAGTGTAGCTGACCTTTCAGCTCATAAAGCAGCGAAGACCTGAGTATCCTGTGCTAATACAAACACTCCTGCTGACAGCACATGACCAGAGCTGCTGGCGTACAGCTGCAAAAGCAGGAGATGGCTTGGCTTGGGTGCTGACAGGGTCCCTGTCCCTGCCTGACCCTCGCTATCACACTGCACAGGGCTCTGAGCTGCTTGGCAGTCAGCTCCTGAGCCACCATGGGAAAGGGTGCACTTTCTGGGCTAAATCATCATCAGTTATAGCTTGCCTGAAAACAGGGAGTTGTTAATTATTTATATTAAGCCTTTCTTATTCCTCGGGCTGAGCTTTGAGTCCTAAATAGTACGGCTTCAGCTTGGCTACCCGGGTTAGCGCTGCAATGAAGGTGTTTAGCACAGATACAGAGAATGTAACATCTATCATATAAATGCAGCCATGTAATAGTTACCATATAAATTTTCCTTCTAGTTTTTTCAAGGGTTTCCTAAAAAAATAAGATTTACACAACTCACCTTATCTGTTCAGCCTCCTGTCTATCTGTCTGTTTCCCTTCCTCTTTAATTTCTACTGTGTAACTTCAAACAAATTTGAAAATTGCTTAAGTGTCTTTGATATTTTCAAGCGAGTTAAAAGAGGTCTTCTTGAAGTTCTAACCAAGGAAGAGACTGAAATAAGAGTTTAATTTTAAACAGAAATCAGCAGACCAAAGTGCAAATATCAGCAGGAATTCATACTTCGTAATTTCTGCTTCTTATGGAATTACTTGCTAGCATTACAAGTGACACACATTGGGATATGCAGGGAATGACTAACATGAGTTAAGCATCTTCTTAAGCATATGGAGTTTGACAAAGCAGTGAGCAGGGGGCAGGATGTGATAACCATATGCAAGTATCTAAAGCATTCAAATAACAGTGCAGGAGGGAAATCATAGAAGCATAGAATGATTTGGGTTGGGAGGCACCTTAAAGATCAACTCATTACAACCCCTCTGCCCTGGGTAGGGGCACCTTCCACTAGACCAGATTGCTTAAAGCCCCATCCAAACTGGTCTTGAACACTTCCACAGCCACAGCTTCTCTGGGCAACCTGTTCCTCACCATTTCTATAGGGAAAATTTCTTTCTAACATCTAAGCTAAACCTACTCTCTTTCAGTGTAAAGCCATCACTCCTTGTCCTATCATTACGTGTCCTCGTAAAAAGTCCTTCTTCAGCTGTCTTGCAGGCCCTTTTAGGCACTGGAAAGTGCTGTGATCTATCCCTGAAGCCTTCTCTTCTCCCAACACTCTCAGCCTGCCTTTAGAATCACTGTGGCTAAGGGCTGGCCAAGTATGAACTCTTAATGGCACTCTACATAAACTTCTGCACCCCTCTGTGAAGCTGTCAGTCTCAGTAGGGAAGCACACCCATTTCACACAAGCAGAGAAGCCCAGCAGGCTTCTCACAAGGAGAGGAGCCCAGCATAACAGCTAGTGCTGGTGATAAAATCCACACCTGAAAGGGATCAGTCACCAGAAAATTCACATTCTGGTCTAAAATCTGCTCACTCAGTGAGGCATCCCTCCTTCACCCTAAAAACCCCACTTACAAAACCAAATTAATTTGACTCCTGCGACTGTGAGGAAAACCCAAGATAAATAGTCAAATGCCACATATGAATGTGATATAAAACCTTGAAAGCATGGACAGTGATGGCTTCAACCTTCCTAGTGTGTGGTGCTTCTTCCCCCTGAGCTCTGTGACTTACTCTTGAGTTGTAAAGTCAAGCCTCTCAGTCCTTTCCTGAGTGCTAGTTTTGATTTATAATATACCTTCAACCCTGAAAGACAGTATGTTGCACATACAAAGTTTTCTCAGCCACTCCCACTCCTCACCAGATTTACTGTCTTCAAATAGTTCTGCCTGAGCTCCACTCCAGGCTTCTGCACACTGGCTCTGTTTTGTCTGCCTGAGGTTAACTTTCTCAGTACTCTCCAGTATTCATTCAGTCCAGGAATATAATCCCCAAGGATTTCAAGATCTCTTTACTATAGCGGCATTTCCAGTTTCTGACTGTGGAAGAAATATTGATGTGAGTTCCTTGAAACCCTTTCCCTATGAAGTGTCAATAATTACCATCTTGGCATACAAAAAGGAGACTTTGGCAGGCTGCCCAGTAACATCAAATATGTCTGGAACAGTCAGAAGAGCTCAGCTTTCTGTAACAGTACCTGACATGATTGTAAGGAATCACATAATTGACTTCTAGGAATTTGAAAAGAAGATATATTTCTTGTTTAATTTTTATCAACAACATTAGGACCTATCCTTTTGATACTGGGTTACCAGAATTCAAACATAAACTCTGACTTCTTTCACTATCTATTTAATTGCTGTTTCAGTTATGAAAGCACTGTTTTCCTACTGGTTTTAGTCACAAAAAAATGTGCTGGCCAGAGCATTCTTGATTTAACTTGGTAGTTCTATGTGCTGTGAGGTTTTAACTAAAGCTGTACAAAACTTTCCTCAAACTCAGATTTTTCTGAATTTTTTTTCCTCTTTTGAGACCAAAAAAAAAA
>VZRS01001510.1:753815-835114 GCA_013398055.1 Ifrita kowaldi
AAAAAGCAAGAATTGCAGACTAAAAATAAATTCAACTTTTTAAAAAGCAAGATGCAACTATCAGAATTTAAACTGATTATAAACCACAGGAATCATTTGACACAAGCCTTACCAAAAGAGTGTAGGTCAGTGTACACCATTTGGCCCAAAGTTTCTTTGAGAAGCACATGAATTTCAGTTAACCTGACCTCATTGGAAGGGCCAAACAGATTAACATTTAACATACCTCACTTCTTATCTATGCATCCATTGAGGCCTGAATTTCATCCTTGTTAAAAGTTCTTTAAACACTAGCATATTCACAATCCCAAGGGCAAGTATTTTATCCTACTTATTTCAGCACTGATTCAGAGTAATCAGGTGGAAAAAAATCCTGTGTTCAAGGAATCCATGCTCAAATCAAACTACTAAATATACCCCAGAAACTATATTCCTCAGTGCCAAAGTGTCTCTGCTTTTCCTTTTATTTTTGCCTTTACTTTCACTTTTACTTCTATTTCTATATTCTCAGTGTATCCATTTCTAAGATCATAACATAATCACGGAGCTCAAAAAGATTATTTGAAATTCCAGTATGTCTGCAAGTTCATCAATGTGTTAGAAAGGAGACCATACAACATGCCAGAAACACATACACAGAGGAGATGAAGTAAGAGGAGTCAATTAGAAATTGTTAACAATGAATATAATTATGTATGGCACTGAAACACCAAATGAGAAAGAAATCCGGCCATAACCCAATGGTCAATGGATGGAGTTTTTTTCCACTTTAAGACCTTTCTAACAGCAGCTAGAGGAAGTGATGAAAAAAAATTATAAAAATATTTTAAAATTTTATTTTATAGACTGATACATGAACTGTCCTGAATATATTATTTATGATATTTCTTCTTTATGGCTGTTATAGTAATTCTGTACAAAATCCCAAGATCCATTCAAACTCCACAAACACACAAAACTTCCTGTTACTAGCACTTAATCAGCCCTAAAATAGACATTACAAACCTGCAGCTTAACTGGAGAAATCAGCAAGGAAGGGAAAGAACTGCAAGAGTATTCTGTGAGAAAATGGAAGCAGAGATGAAAACTGCTCTGTCACCCTCTGAGGCCTCCTCCCATGACCTTTATCAAGTGATTTCTCTACTTCTTTGCCCAGTTTACACGTCCTGCCATGTTCAGTAAACACACAAAAGCCAAATATGTAAATGCAGAACTGAAAACAAAGGGCTACCCAGAAATAAGAAATTACCAGCTGGCACAGATCACCATTGCTTGACTGAAGTCACTTTGTGCTGATGGATGAGCCAACTCTATGTTTCTGCTCTAGCAGTCAAGTGGCCCTGGGATCCCACAGCACTCTTTCTTATGTCTACTCATTTCATTGCTATCATATCTTTGTCAAACTCCTTAAAAAAAAAAGAAAGGAAAACAAAGAAAAACCGCCAAAGCTGTTCTTGTAAAACACTATTTTTTAAAAAAATATCTAAATAAACATGCCTTAACAAAAGGATATTTGGGACTTTCACGTTGTCATCAATTACTTTGTCTGAAGGGGTAGGATGGAAACACACACACCATAAGGATCAGCCCGCCATCAATGTTGTGCTACATGGCTCATACACACTCATTAGGTAAGTGGCTGTCAGTGAATCTTAAAGATCAAAACAGAAGATGCAAGAAATCTGTTTATATAAATAAACTGGAGATCAGACACACAGGACATTACAAGAAAACTGGTTACCATCTAGTAAAGATGGATTTGAATTTGTTTGTGTTACAGAAGAGTGAGTTACAGAGATCTGAGAAAAGTATTACAGCACTTACCACAGCTAGCAAACAGCTCTTCTCTTTAAAATATTTTTTAGAGTGCTACTATCTTGCTCACCCTCCTATTTCCCCCCTCAGTTTTTACAAGAAAGGCTCTAACACAGCCAAGAGGGACATATTTTGAGGTAGTGATTAGATATTTTTCCCTAAAGCAGTTAGAACAATTGATTCTTCATATATCAGGATTGCCCAGCAGGAACCTAAACTCTAAAAGCTTTCTGGTCAGAAGCAAGTCCCAGCCTTCGATCTTTGCATTTCCCAGTCTCTCTGAGACAGCCCATACCATACGAAGGAACGCAGTAAAAGGGATGTGCCAAACACCAGTTACCGTGATGAAGAGTCAGAGACAAATCAAACGGCTGTGCCAGGGCATGCAGAGCCCGTCCGTTTCTCCAGTTTTTGTCTGGAGCTGGGACAAGGCTTGCAGAGTGTGGTACAGCTGATTACCATCCTTTCTGGGCAGGGGTTCCTAATTTCATTCCTAGAGACTCTGGTTTTCAGATTCCAGAATCACAGAGATTATTTCCATCTTTAAAGTACGTTTTTAGTGATGTCCAGGGCTGAAAGGGGGCTGGAAACTCACAGGGAAAAAGTTTGTCTGATTCATGACATGGAAATACCATCTCTCAGGGTAAAAGAAATCTTTCTGAACACACTTATTCCTATTTCTGTCTCCCTGAGGAGGGTATCTGTAAGAGAGGCAATGTAAGTGGCCTATTCACAAGCCCACGAGCAGCATTTAAAACATTCACATTGAGAGAAAGACTGCAGATTAATTTACCACAGATTTGGCAATAGAAGTGGAGGCACTCTGCAGGATTTGGGTGCACTGTGGAACAACACTCTCATGTAACATGGCAGAAACACAAACACATATACTCTAAACAATGGACCCTATTGGCCCCAGCTGGGAGGCCACAAGCAAGAACATTTCTAGTGACAGACCTGGCCATCAATTAGTTGTATGCCAAAAAGCAAGCTCCACCAAGGCTCCCCAAGCCAATTTCTACCCCAGTCACCTGCATCAGGCCTCATTTTGTCTGCCCAACCATCACCCATTAGCAATGTCACTGTCTCTCCTGAGAGCTGCCCCTGCATTCTGTCCCTCACCCTGGCATGGTCCAGAAGGTCCCCAGCATTTCAGTGCTGACCTCCAGTTTCACCCATCATTTTTATCTAGGAGTCAAGACTTCTGTTCTTAGGACCAACCTATTTGCATGAGCTGTGTCTAAACTTTTATTTCTGTATCAGTCTTTTTAAAATAGTTTATTTCTATGCAATCCAACAACCTAGTTTTCATAAAATTCTACCAAGATAAAAAGTGCTTATGTGGGTTTTAGCTTATTCACATATCTTTATCTGCAGCTTGATTGTCATGCAAAATGTGAGTGGATGAATCCTTACTGCTGCAGGTGTATTTTCTCCCACAGTATGGTCCTTTCTAAAAAAATTTCATTCATTCATTATTTAAAAAGCCCTTCTTGATATCAACTTCAGGTCAAAACTGTTAATCCAGTGTCAACTCCATTATTGTCAATTACCTTACAAAACCTAGATTTTAAACAGGAGAAATAGAAATATTCATCATGTCATTTTATAACCCACCGAGTGATTATTCAGACTAAAGCACTGATTTCAAAATCACAGCAAGCAACTAAGATACAATTAAACTTTTATCCCTGCAGATTTTGAGAGGTATATATTTCCTGCTAAAAAAAAAATTAAATGAAACAATAGTTTTCTGTAGTGGGAAGTTTTAGTTTGATTTGATGTAAGAGCAGGAAGAAATGTTTTCATGTAAGTACTAGACATCAGAGATAAAAATTAAGACAGAAAGCAAGTTTTGCTTTGGGATTTTTACAATCAGTATTTTATTTTGCATAACACCTTGATGTTTCCCCATATTTTGCTTCATTTTCCCACTTACTTCTACATTAGAGTAAGAATAGAATTGATCTGCTTCTGCGTTAAAGAAAAGTTTTCCATCTGGGACCAACTTAGTGAAATACATCTAACCCTTTTTCAGCACAGTGGCCATGTGCATAAATACCACATTATTATTCCTGAGCCACCTGTGACCCTTTCCATGCTGTAAACAACACCAGTTGGCGAAATGAGCATCTTGGATAATCATTTGAGACAATCATTTTGTCCATAATTATAAGTGGACTTTTCTTGTCAAGATCCTTTAGCCTAGATCACACGGAAAATGCAAGCAGAAGCCAGGTTCCAGGAAACGGCTTCAAGCAGTTGTAAGCAGGTATGTTACCAGCTGCACCAGCCAGGGGCTTCCAAAGCCAGTGACAGGAATTTCCATTCTGCCCCTCACTGCCCCAGCTCCGCTGATAATCTGCCCTGGGTCACCTCCCAGACAAAAATGCGCAGGTTTGGTTTTGGTTTCTTTCTGCCGAGGTCTTCATACCTTACTGCAGCTTTTAAACACAGAACCCTTGCAAACAAGGTCTCTGCAAGTCCAAGCATCACTTGCAGCAGTACAAATGGGACCTTTAAGTACAAACTAAAGATTACTGTTCAACAGAAATTAACCATACTCAAACATTGATTTTCCAGGCCTCAATCCTGATAAAATGCTTTAAACTCATTTGTAACAATGCCATGAAATCTCACAACTTAAATTTAGTGCTTGACCCCCAGCCCTGCAGGAATTCCCGGAAACAACAGAAGACCAGTGTTCTGGCACACTGTTCAGAGTGTTCACACTTCATATTCTGCTTCTGCATGAGATAAAGAGCCAGGTCTCAACTCCAAAGTAGTATCATCCTGTGATCAAGCTTTTTTCACATGACAGTCATACACACACCTGGCTGCTGCAGTCCTGTTCCCCATGAGCAAGGGACTAACTCACAAGAAACTGAGCCATTGACCATCCTTGCCATTACCGATTGCCCACAATGGTTTAACTCAGCCTGCTCCAATGCTCTGCACCTGTGTGTGCATATTCAATCTCACCTACTCATAAAATTATTGAGAAGACTCCTCTGGACCTGACTGCGGAGATGGACTATAATAAAAATAATTAGGTCAAGACTAGGCTATTGCATCCCATGAGGGCAGGCTGAACACATAACAAAATGTAAGGCTTGGAGGAAACCTGACATTTCCTTCCAGGGCCCAAGCTCCATCCTTCACAGCATTTCCATGCAGATGCTGCCACAAGAGAAGTGAATCAAATCCAAACCAGCCTGTGTTTATCCTCTTTCTTCCTAGGCCTTTATGTACTGTTGTGTTTCATCCCTTCCCTCCTGCACTACCTAGCATGTCCTATTGTTTTTTTCATCAAGTTATCTAATTAGATTGGAGCCAGATCAAGATTACTCACAACACTAGCCTAAGCGAATCACCCATGAATAATCTGGATCAATCCCTTAGACTGTCAGCTCTTCTGAGCAAAGACTGTACTTTATTATTCACATGCAGAGTAGTCTGTACACCAAGTGTGTTATATACATAATTCATTTAAAAATAATAATGGTACACTAAGAATGAATAACATGCCAGCAGGAAAGTTCCCTGACTGCACAACCATCAGTAACTCAGAACTGCTCATGCACAGCTGAGACTTGGAAAACCAAATGGATGGTAAAGGCAAAGGTTTAAGGCAAAGAGCTAAGAGTAAGAGCTGCAGTGCTACTCCCAAAAAATTGTCAGGAAAAATCTTCAGAACTCTCTGTGCCCCAAATTCGTGTTCTGAAGAAATAACAATACCAAATGTGCAAGTATTCTCCTTCTCCTACTTGATATACTCAAGGGTGATATACCTGTTTACTCAAGGGTAAACAAGGACTTGGAAATAGGAGGACAACATAATGTATATTAAACATATGTAATATGTAATTGCATAATGGCATAGTTTTCAATGTGAGACGTTATTGTGTTTGTTGTTTATAGATGGTATCTCAAAATCTACAACATACTTAAAGGAAACAAGACACTTCTGCACCCCAGTGTGTGGGGTGTGTGTAACACCATGTGAGCTATGCATTGACAGACAATTTACATTTACAGAACACAGACAGTACACAAGAACAGAAAATGTTTTATGATAAAGAATAAACCTATGACATTGACCTTCCAGCTTCACCATTTAATCCGGCCTTGACCCGCTAGCAACTAAATATTCATGACTAGCATGACCTCTGGGCTCTTCTCTCACACCCAGTTGTACCTAAGAGTCAGAGAATTAACCCTTTCACAAGCCAATGTTTTGGGGGAGTTGTCTTTTCCTCTTACTATTATGCCAGTGGGGTTTTTTTCACTTTGCCATCTACAATAGCCTGGCTATTCTTCTTTCATATTTAAAAACCTTTATGCAAATCAAGCTGGTAGCACAGCAACCTAAAGTTCTTGCATTAATGCAGAGTATTATTCACATATAAAAATTCCATTTAAATCCCATTAAGGTTATGACATAAATCCAAACAAACTAGAAAATGCACAGTTAAGGTGGAAAACTGACATATGTCTTCCAGTCTCTTAGCAGAAGAAAGCAGAAAAAGAAACCTATTAGTGTGTCACCCAGTTGGAGCAAGGCAGAGAAGCACATATGTTACCTTCCTGCCTTTAAACTGTTCATTCCATTGCATCTGGCATTCCTTTGTTTTATTTTTCCTTAATGCCTGTGTTCCAGTATGAGGGGTCCTAGAAGATCGTTTTTGTCTCTAAATACTTCTGGACAATATCCATTCTGAGGGACAAGAGAGGCAGCCACTATAAAAACAGCTGTAAGCTGGAGGGAAAAATCAGATTAGCATTTTATATTTTTCTGGAGGTGTTTCTGGTGGTTAGTAAAAGTCAATGACACATATGACATTGTTTTGCAAGTGTCCCAATTAGCAGCACTGCTGCTACAAGCTAGAGGCACCTACTTTTGTTCTCACATGTTTTTCCCTTTGAATTCCTGACACTTCATAGTAATGAACAACACTGCAAGGTCTCGGAAAAGACCAGAATTATGCTTCTGCAATATTTAAAATGCTCTCAGCATGGCTGAGCTGAAGGAATGGGTGTAGGCAGCACTGTCTTTTGGATAATCCACTACAGCAGGTGAGGCTGTGGAATATGGTGGTGCTCCTGGGCACCTATAGCTTGTGCTGCACATACCTGCATAAGCAGATGGATCTCTCTGCCCATTGTGCACAAAGTTTCATCCTGTAGCCCTGCAATAAGAATAAGGGGAAAAGGAAGAGTTTAGTTGAGCTTTTAGCTGCATTAGTCAAGCTACAGATGCTACAGTTGGTTGTGAGATTTCAATCAGAATCAAGTCCAGAGTATGTGCCACTCCATATGTTTGTTACACAGGCAAGTATGGCACAGTGGGCTGTTATCGGAAAGTGTGGGGTCTATTCTTTTTCTTTGGAGTTGAATGCAACTTGATTGCAGTTTTTCTTCTTTTTGGTAATGATAAGTGTACAGAAACAAGCTGGTTCAGGCAGTGAAGCTGTTGTCTTGACTAGAATCCCAAGTTTGATTTGAATTAGCCATTCGTAAGACAGACATACATATGCACACACACAGGCGCACACACAAAGCTTTGAAAGTAGTTCCATCTGTTTTTTGGTAAGGCTGGGTGATAATTAGGAAAAGTGGAAATATTTGATGTTCTGGGCTTGTGACCTGACATGTCTTTCTTCGTGTTGTCATTGAACACTTCAGTTCTAAACAGAATGGTATTAACTGGGGATACAGTAGAGCTGAGGATTAAGGTTTAGAGAGAGGGTGACTTTTTTTTTTTAGAGTATATTTTCTTTCACTCTGCCTTGAAGAAGTTATTTTTCCCTTCCTCTGCTCTAAGCAAACATTCTACAAATTATACTCTGAATAAAACACATCACAGACTTCCATGGAAACAGCAGCCAGCATGAGGAAAGAGTGGAAAGTGCTCAAGGTGACAAGAATACCTTCTGCAGCGCCATCACAAGATACAAGATGAACCCTAGCAAGTACAGAAGAAGCTGACATGACAGTACAAAGCTAAACAAGATCACAATGTTTGGGAGAGAGAGGGAGGAAAGGAACATATGTGCCCAAAGCCATCCTTTCCTGCCAATTATTGAATCCTTGACAAATGACAAACATTCAGGGTCTATTTTGGATGAACCTTCAGGGAAGGTTGAGAGAACAGCTTAAATTGCCAATGTCCAATGTCTTCTTGGACACTTTACATTTCAGATTAATAAATAACTGCAATTAGACAAATATCTGTGAAGGATGAGAGGTGCCTACAAGTACAGATTGTGTTTGAATTCATAGTCTTTTAGCCTTTGTCCTAAGAGGCCTCTTTCAAACTATGTTGAACTGCTGCGGAAGTCAGGTCTTCACTGGCTTGTGAAGAAAAATGGATTACAAGGCCGACCCTGAAAAACAGAGATAAAATATGTAAGCAGCTATCAACTCTGTGGACAGGTATATTTATGAGAAGCCTTTCCGAAAGAAGCAAGATTTTTTTTTTACTTATTGTAGTATTCTTACTCTTTCCAACATCGAGGTGCTCACTGACTCCTATTCCATCTTTTCTTCTCCCATTTCTAAATGTTTATGCATTCTCACCCAGAAACTCCTCCGGAGCTCTGACACTCTATTTTCTTACACCTAGGATTACCAGCAGCTCTCTTCCTCAACTCCACCTTACTCACAGCTCAGCTGCTGCTGTCATCTGATCAGCTCCATGGTTCACATCTTCCCATCACATATGTTTCTTCCTCACCAAATATAAGATTGTCTTCCACAATCACCATTTCCACTGCTTCTCATTCTAGGTGAGCATTTGCTACTCAAACCAAATACTTTTTCTCCTTATGTTTCCAATCCTTCATTCTGCACCACTATTCTGCTCCTCACCTCTACCCAATATGCCACTTTCTTGAAATCTCTTTTAAAGACAACATAGAGATGACAGCAATAGGCCAGTTTTGACCTTTCACCTGGAAGAGTCAGTGTGTTTTTCTGAAATTTTTAAGGGTATCAGTCTGCAGAGACAAGAACCAGCATACTCCAGTTTTCAGTGCTGAGAATGTAGCTCAGACTCCAGAAATAAAAGGATTAAGGCAGTATGTCTTAATAGGTCTCTTTAGGTACAGATAGGCTGACTTCAAAGGTTTGCAGCTCACTCTGCTCCAGCCTTGCTGACATCCATGCCATCTAATCAAACTTGTCACCCAGTCAGATATGCTACTTGAACTCATCTTTCTGCTGTCATCCAAATATGAATCAATCCAAATAAACCAGGTATCTTAAACACTGGGGTTCAGAGGTGGAGACTTCTAGAATGACTCATTTTGATATAAATGGATGAAAAAGCTCTTACCTGAGGAGCTCAGCCAGGAGGTAAAGCAGAATAGGCTCCTCAGGAAGAGGATGGAGCTTGCACGGCCGAAGGTTTCAGTCCTACACACCTCCTCTGCATGTGTGAGTGACTCTATTGACTTATCATGCATTCAAGTGAAGGAGTAGTTTCTTTTAAGCAAGTAAAGGGCTAAGTGATTTGATCAAGGCCACAAATCAGCATGCCAGAGACAGGACTGTTATAACATGCTAGTAAGCCAGTCAGATTGAAAGCTTAAACTCTGGAGACAGGAGTCACCTTTTATATATTTGAAGTGTGCCCAGCATAACAGCATTCAGTCCTTGCTGATGTTTCTGAGTAGCAGCCTAATGTAGATAGTAAATGATATGTAGACCAATGGGCATGGGGCTTTATATAGTTTTTTTAAAAAAACTCGGGATCATAAAAACATCACAGTTTCAACAAAATAGGGTGTGTCCTCTTCTAAATGTTTCAAGCTATTTTCCTGGATTAATAAAAAAAAAATACCCTGCTAAGACAGCTTTTCCATATCAAAATTTTCCTTTCACGTTGTTTTGTTCCCTTTACAACTGTGAGTGATCCCACAGCATTTGAAGCATAAGGAGGAAGTTATGTTGAGTAGCTACTCTGAGAGGAAATCAAGGTAGACAGAAAGTGAATAAAATATCACAGATAGACTTAAAAGGTGTTTGAAATCTCTTCACCTGTATTGACACCAGAATTGTGCTGATTATGAGGATTAACATGCTTCCTGTACATTACAATAGGTTATTTCAGCTGCTGGAGAAAGATGGTGTGTCCACTCAGACATTAAAGTCCAGCCTACAGATTGCTTGCACACGGAGTCACGAAATAAATGCAGGTGTCCTAACTGGCACAGTGAAAATACCCATCTATCAGGAGGGAACAGGCACAAGGCAATAGCTCATAGCCAAGAATGAATCTAAAACCAAACATATATACTCTCGATAAGTTGTAAGAGGAGCTTCATTTCTGTCACATCTGATCATCTTCAAAAATTGCATCAGTTGACCTTATTAGTTTCTGGATCAGCTGTTGCCATCCTCTCTACCACTTGCTTAACAGATATAATCATTTTGTGGAAAACTTGTATGGGGTTCAGTTCCTCCCAGACTACCTTCTACTTTGTTTATCTCAGTGAAGGACTGATAGATGATAAAAGGGGTCACATAAGTATGTGTGCAATTCCTGACCAAAAAAACAAAAAAAAGTTTCAGAAATAGGTGGGCAAACCTGTGCAGAGTTATCCTTTTGCCAGCTGTCCAAACACCACTTCACTTCTGAAGGGCTAAGGCTCTATATAGTTTGCCATAATTTAGCCCCAAAAACATCAGAAAAAGTCTCAGTAAATGAAATTCAGCACACATTCTCCTGTTCTGATACTCTTTTAAGCAACACTGCCTCAGGATACATTAGTTTCATTATCTCTGTGTCTATAATAAGATCCTAGTGCATGACAGCCAAAGATTGCCATTTATCCTTCCACAATGACATGTTTCATTTTGGTTAGTGGAAAGGGTATGTTATGTGAGCCACAGCCCTGTAATTTCTATTCAGCATCGTATCATGGACATGACATTTGGCCCTGAATGCTTCCCATGAGAGGAGAGCTGTTGTACTGATTCAGAATAAATATTGCTGGCTCCTTCAACAAAAACAAAGTTTCACTTTTAGCTGAACTGTTCAGCACAGAAAATTTCTTGAGGGAACAAAAGTATAAAGAACTATTTTGGAGAAAACTTCATTTTTTAGTTTTCACTTTTGAGGTGCATGTTTCCACACAGAGGACGAAGATGTTCTTAGATCTAAGACATACATTTTGCAACAGGAACAAGTAATTAAGTGCTAGCTTATTTCTGTGCGCCAGTTCTGGCTTGGTTGAAACATTAATCCCTGTGATGAAGACTGAAAAATCGAGACTCAGTTTCTCCATCCTTGGTTTCCTCAACATTTATGAAAAGTACTAAATGAAAAAGAGCAAGAATCAGAGAGCCTACTCTAGATGTCTGTGTTAAATATTACGGTATCTACAAATAGATACTTAGCCTCAGCACAAACTAATCCTAAATTAGCATCTCCACGCAGTCAGAGAAGAGGTTCAGGCATCTTCAAAGAGAAACTCAAAAGCCTAGTGCTCAGTGGATAAAGTGATGGAGTTGAATAAAATGGTCAGTAAAAAATAGTGAGAGGAGGAGTATCTGCTGTTTGGCTGAGGATATTTGATGTATGATTTAAGGCTGCTTTAATTATGTGCTTCCTGCTAGAGTTTACCCAGACCTGAAAACTCCTCTAAGCCCTCAGCAGTGGTGACATTTAGGGATCATGAGCTGGAAGTGGGAAATTTTCTGAGTAACTGCACTTTCTGAAGATGCTTTCCAGGCATCTGTACCTTCTGTGTCAAAAAAAAAAAGAAAAGAAAGGAGGGGTGAAACAGCAGAAGAGCATACTTTTAAGATTAAGCTGGATTAAGATGGAAATATGTATCATATGTGTTTTTCTGAGATTTTGGAGGACTTCATTTGATGATGCAGCAGATCCTTTTCTATTTGATGTGGGCTTGTGCTTTGTGAGGCACATTTAGCTTAGTATTAAGGACACGTCACTGGGAAAAATTTTAGTACTTTAAAATCTGTCTACCTCCTCAGTCTAGAGCACCACACACATGTGAGCTGTCTAGCCCAGCTTTGCTGTTGAAGGGTTTGTGTTGGCTGTCTGTGGAGGGGCAGCTGCAGAAGAGACAGCTGGAACACAGCAAGCCCCATAGAAACAGCAGAGCTGTCACTGAAGTCGTACAATGTACAGGACCACCAGGGACTTTGAATAGCTACTCCAGTAGGTAGTCTGTGCTGAAATCCTTTCTGAAAGCAATGTCTGTGAGCTACCATGTCTATGGAAGAGGCAGGGCAGACTCTCTAGAGTGGCACCACCAGCCCCATGGACAGAACTGTCCCGTGGTTTCACTGGAGACACCGTGATAGTGATCTTCCACTCCTCTTTCCACATATCCCCCTAGTTTGTCTAGAGGGGGATCAAAATACAAACCCAATGGTGTGCCACTGAGGAACAATGTTTTGATTTGTATCAAAGATGTGGAAGAAAATTATGTAGAGGAACATCCCATGCACATTTCTCTCCAAGATATTTTTAAATACTCTGTGGAAGACAGGATAACTTGCATATTTTCTGCCAGTCCCCCGAGGTTGATAGACCTACAAAAAATAACAGAACTATCTATTCATAGAACAGTTAAAGTTGGAAAACAACTGTAAGATCATTAAGTCCAACCATTAATCTAGCACACCATGTTCACCAGTAAACCATATCCCCAAGTGTCATATCCACACATTTTTTGAACACTTCCAGGGATGGTGATTCCACCACTTCCTTGGACATCTTGTTAAGCTGACCAGGAAACAAAGCACCTCTTGGGAGTTTATTTCAAAACTTTGAGTACCTTCATGCAAAACATACTGTGATGCCATAGCTGATGCAAGATACAATGAATAAAATGTTAACATCATTGGTGAGGGAGAGGGAAGTATTTTTCTGATTAGACATCACCATAAGTGTAGTCACTTTTGCTGAACCTTATATTCATTTATGAGAATAATAAATATGAAGTCCCAAACCAGCTTATCCTACAGAAGACATCTAAAACCAATAAAAAGAATGCCTCTCTAAAAATGCTTATTTCTCTCCATAGAGTATAAAGAAATTCTACAGTGACTGTATTCCCTGAATTATTACCATATAAATGTCTAAAGCTAAATGGAGAGAAGCTCACCCTGTGTTTTAGCTCAGATCAGCTAACCAGAATTGCAAGAAGCAGTTTGACTCCCTTCCATGGCTTCATACAATTCTGTTGTCTTTCCACCCGCAGTTTGAGCGTCTGCAGAAATTTCCTTTAGTCATGTCAAAAAAGAGCCTCTCTACAGCCCTTGATGATTACATCTTTGCTTAGCAGTTCATCATGAAGTAACACAAAGTATCATACTTTATTTCCTTGGCCATTAATGAAATTGTGAAGGGACACAGCTGTGCTAGTACTGTATTATTATATTACCCCTCAGGAGCAGGAGAAGCAGGGCTACCCTGTACACAGTCCCTTCTGTCTATGCTACCACCAATCATACTTTGGGTGAGGCAGAACTCACAGTCTTTCCACAGTCAGACTGTTTCTTCTTAAAGATTTACACTCCCTATCAGCTTGTTAACATACTGCTGCAAAGCATTAGGTAAGAATCTATATAATAAGTGCTTTGTTTCAGAGACCTTGATTAAAATTTGTAAGATCATATTGATTACATTCCTAGTAAAAGCTGACAGCATGGTTGAATTATATACAACATGTTGTGTCAGGTTGTCTGTGCAATGGAAATAACAGAAAAAATCTGGATAACTTGCATTTTTCCTATGTGTTTTCTTAAATTTTGATCTATACTCTTCAGATGTATTTCATCTAATCAGAACGTTACACTTCACAATCCTGAAATAAACATTACTGGCTGATCTAAGCTTTGTCTCTTAGAAATGCAGGAGGATGAAGTGTACAAGCAGAGATGTAAGTCTCCAGGCAGCTATTCTGCCCCCAGGAGAACAGCAGCAGCGTGGGTGCCTTGGAGAACTGATATCCCCAAGCCCAGCTCTGCTATGGCCCCCACGAGGCCCCTAGATGTGACCTGAGCTCTGGCCACATGCAAGCATAGGAGTTGTGTTATCCAGCTCCCCTCCCCAGAATCACAGCTATCCCTGCTCGTATCCTTTTCTTTTATTAGCTCTGTATTCCCCACAATTTGAGACTGTTTCGTGGCTACATGAAGCTCCATCTCCTCTCCCCACCTTCCAGCAACTCACTGCTTTCCAGCTCCGGGCTTCCTCTTAGTCACCCTCAGTCCTGTGACACTTTCTGTCTGTGCTTCTTCTCCTTCTTGACGTTTTTTTCCAGCCAGCAGAAATCATTATATCTTTACTCATGCAGCAATAACTAATTCTGCTAGTCCTGGACAAGGAGATTTTTCCCATCTTGCTCTCCTCTCCACATACAGCAAATATTTGCATAATATATTAAGTATGTGGGGAAACCTCAAAAGATTTGGTTCAATGCCTTTTGGATAAGCACCTGAAAAGCTTGGCTGTTTGTGCAAACCTAATCCAAACAATCTGATTCTTGAGTTAATGGTCTGGAAATCTTGTGAGAACAGGTTGTTTCACAGTACAAGATTTCTTGTAAATTTTGCTTCCCCTGTTGGAATGGTAGGATGGTGAAAATAACCTCTTGTATTGTTTTGACACTTCTTTTCAAGGATTCAGGACAAAGAGGGAAGAAAGTTACCCGGACTTTTCTAAGCCTTACAAAAGTATCAGTCAGCTTAATCTGATGTTTCAGGTGAGAACTCAGAATGGGAGATTACAACATCCAAGCCAATTCAGCTGCTCTTTTATAGCAATGTTCACCCACTTTATTGATATGCATCAGGTATTGGTAAAATAATACACTACATACTCTGACTGACTGGCTAATAGGAATCTGTCAAACTATGAATGCTATAACAGTCACATAATAATAACACAGCACTACAGAAAGTAATAAATTACATACTTGCCACCATCCTTCATGTATTCTATACGGATCATGGAGTTATGGTTATTGGTTGCAGTGTGTATTACCAGGTCCCAGGGTCACCAGAACAGAGTTAAATGATGTAAGGGAGTAAGTAAAATGATGATCTATGTTCAAAACCAGCACTAGCCTTGGTACTTATTTACCTCATGCAGTATGTTTATATACTAAGTATGAATAATCAGGTTCCCTGAAAAGGAAGAGAAAATTGACAATGCCAGGGGCAGAATAGCACTTTCCATTTATCATTAATTTTGCATTGAAAACCTTATTTATTTCTGTTGGTGCTGCAGGTTGTGGGGGATTGCTTAGAGTTGGCAAAGTTTCTCACACAGATCTGTAAGACTCTCTACCCAGTACAGTACTTACTTTCTTCACCAAAGTTCATCTGTGAAAATCATGTGGAAAGAAAGCATTCCAGCAGGTCTGTGTGCCACTCAGACAACAGCTGAGCCCCGGACCAAAGGCCACAATAATCCTAGCTTTTTGTTACTGATACTGCTCCTACTTGAGCAAAAGGAGCTATTTCTTTCGATTTAGACAATGCAGTATTTGTGCTTTAGTTTGAAGTATCATCCACTTACATTTTATTCATGAGTCCTTTCAACTTCATTCCATCTCCACACTTCAGCATATTGCATACCCACAGGTTTGGTAGACCTCAAAGACAGTGCTGATATATCATAATTTATACTCCAGGGAAGCATGAGGATGGAATACATAGCGGTTCTGTACAATCAGAGACCGCTTCCAGATTCACAGGGAAGATGGTTCTGAATAAGGAAAAACATAGTTGCACAAAATTGTATTGTTAAAAATTCCCAATTACATAAATCAATGATATTTTACACTGTACATGGATTTATAGACTATTTAGGATTGACTGATACAGCTATCAACTGCATACTGTCAGCAAGTTATGCATCTCTTGGTGTCAGCAAAAAAAAAAGGGCGAGGGTGTTACTTTTACATCTGAGATAAAATTGTGTTGTATTTTCAAAGCAGATGTCATCTTAGGAAAAATTATGCTTAGGCAGGAGTTTTCATGTAAATAATTTTCTGATATCGTTGTTTGGATTTTTTCTGAAGTATTTATATAAACCCAAAGATTTCTAAGAGCAGCTATAATGCTGGGGGGAAAACAGGGAAGTGGGAAACAGTTTGGAGCCCAAATGACCGAACTTAAAGGATCCCTAACTCCAGACCTCATTTGGTCTTTTACCTGTTCAGGCAACACCTAAAATAAGTAATCTTCTTTGTCCCATCTTTCCCCATCGCCTGGTCAACATATGCATTATGTCCAATTACACCTCTGGAAAGCATCAGCACAGCTTGGAGAGAATAACCAGACAAACTGGGCAGTGACATCTATTCTCTTTCTAGGCATTCAGTTTGTCACATATTTATTGCGGAGTGTGCTTTAAGTGCTTTCTGTGTCTGTCCTGCTGCATGTAAGGCCAGACAAATCTCTGTACCAAATGCCAACCCAACTCTTTTTTGTGTGCCCCCCCACTCCCCAAGAACAATGAGGTGCTCAGGTGTAATTGTACAGAATTTGAACAATAATCCTGGCTTTCTCCTGAAAATGAACACTAGTGCATGAAAGGTAATATACTCCTATTTTGCTGAGTGCAGGGCTCTGAAAGGTCACACTGGGAGAGAGACTGTGAATTGTTTGGAAAATAGCCAATTTGATTACAATGGGCAATTCTGAGCTTACAGTTTGCTTGTGTCTATCCTGCCTAAAGTGGCATCATTTGTAATAAAAACTGTATTGCAGAAGTGCTGTGGAAGAAATCACAAGCCCAATTTCTATTCTGCTGAAGAATCAGAAAGGGGACTCAATATCAAAACCAAGATACAACCTGTTCAACATTGCCTACAATAGGGACATTCAAATCAACTTCAGAAGCATTACATTGATTTTAATACATACCTGCTAAACAGTCACAATTAACAGCAGTTTGGGGATAAAATGAACACTAAAACTACTGTCAAGTTTTGAAGGACCATTTTAATTTTTACAAATACAAAATTCAAAACAGACAGAATCCAAGGCATTTCTTTATTCCCACTGTCAAGGTGTAGGACCTGTCACTCTTCTGGAAATTGCCATGTGCTTTCCTGTTAACCCAGTGACTAACGAGACCAATTTGAATTCACACATAACAACAATGATTCACTTGTCTGATTCACAAGTCCTCTTCATCTCATTGCATGAAATGGCAGGATTCAAAAATTTAGTACAATACTACTTGATTTGCCTGTAATTCCTGATGTGAAGCATCGCTGTTAGGGCCACTTTAGATAAATGAGTTTTCCCAGACATGCTCTGTTTGTTCTGGACATATTTCAAGATTATGCTTTATTTGCCTAGGGTTTGCAGTCATCTGGTAACTCTAACACACATCCACCAGGGTGCACATGCTCAGCAGGTCTGACACCTCGTCCTGGGGTGACTGTATCATACTGCACTCCCTATCATCTACTTATTGCCCAGACATGAATCCTGTGCCATTCTGTGCCTTTAAGCTGGGTCCGAGACAAAGCGCGGAGGGAAACCGAGGGAATTCTTCAGTGCAGTTTGTGTTCAAGGACACACACACTCCCCTGCATTCTCACTGCTGCAGAGCCAAGGGAGAACCTTCCTGCTTTCCCCCAGCTCTCGGCTCCTTTTCTCAGGAGAGAGAGACGGAGAGTTAAAATTCTTTGCTTTTAAGCTAGCCTGCTAGCTGAGGTATATAAGTTTTCCTGGGACTGTGGCTTTTTCTTCTTCTTCTGGAACTGTTCTGCCCCAGTCCGGAGCACCTTCACCCGGAGGCCCCACACGGCGGCCCAGAGGGGCCCACGCCACACCCCAGCTCCAAGGGAGCAGAGCCACACCTACAGAAAGGACTCTGAATCTACCCAGGTCTTCTCCACAGCAAGAGGTTTTATTATTTAACATCATTCATTCTCTCATGCTTGTGTGCACCCTGCTTATTAAATAAACAGCTTTTTTTTTTTCACTTTCCTCCAATAAATTTTTTTCCGAACCTGTGGGGGAGGGGCTGCTGAAGCCTGCCTTCTATTAGAGGATATGTTCATTTCAGACATTTCCTCCTGATTTTTCTGAAACTGAGACACACCTTTAGAAATACAGCAGCCCTAATTACAGGTTCTTGCAGGTGGCTGGCTTACAGATTGAAGCTCCCTCTCAATTCCTTGCATATTTATAAGTATCTGATTAATGGATAACCATGGGTAGTTGCAAGACTGCAATTGAAACTGCAAAGGACTTGAAAATGACCTGAGTCATTTTAGAGGAGGCCACATCAACCTGTTTTATGTCCCCTTGTTTCATTTAGTCATATTGGAAAGCTACAGGGCAATCAGAGTTAATCCCTCCAATGGCCTGGTGTGATAGCTGCACAATTCACTAGTAAAGTATTACCATGTGATTCCTTGCTGGAAATCAACTGTTTGTAGCTAAATAATGGGGTTGGATGTACCATCTTAATATCAATGGGGAAAAAACAAAACAAAATAAACAAAAATTGCCCTTTCCCAAATTATCTATTATGTTGAGAAGTTTCTTTAGGTTTCTACTCCTTGAGGAGCTTTCTTCAAGTTTTTGAGACACTGGTCAGCCATGAGAAGTCCTTTCAATATCTACCAGGAATAGCCAAAATCTCTTCTCACAGCTTGGGTAAATGTGAAGGACTAACTGGAGACCAAAAAACCCCACTGTTACAGTCTGTTCTTTCAGAAAAGATAATTCTCAGTACCTGATTTACATAGGTAGTCTCGCCCAAACACCAGAGCTTGATGAAGATCACTCATCATTCCAATTTTCTGGTATCCAAGCATCTTTTCTTAAATTTGTTTTCTTCTGCTGTGGCTGTTTTTGATGCTTTTAATGAAAGATTCTCCTATCTTAATTTCCAATGACATTAAGACAATAAAGAGTAATGTGAAGAATTTTCACCCGATGTTAAGGATTAATGGCCTAGTTTTCAATTTTCAGTTCATTAAGAATTCCTTCCAAAATAATCCATTTTCTGATAGTTGGGAGGCTTTGGTCTAGTAAAAGGCAAGGGATTTTAAAAAGATCTTTTATGTGAGCCATTTAAAAACTGTCATAAATAGACAAAAAGAAAAAACAATAAACAAAATAATCACAAATGGAAAACAGACTGGGCCACAGATTTTCAGACTCTTTCAGCTACCATGGAGAGTTGTAATGCATATTTCCAGAATTTGTAGGATTTTATTTATTTTTTGCTATTGAAAACTGTAAGTTAAGCATCATGCCACAGTTCTTTGCAAAGGAACCTGTGGGGGAAAAAAATCAACAAATTATAAATCTCTAGCCAGGTTACCAAACTTCTCTCTGTCACAAAGAAATGCAGAGAAATTTGCTTATTTGTAAACTTTCTGAGAGACATATCACGACATTGTTAGAAAGAAGGGCTTGGCACCAAATAATTTGCATACTCATAAAGATTTGATAATGAAATTATTTTTCTGGCCCCAAAAATAAAATCTCATAGAATCAGAGGATAGTTTAAGAGGCAAAGGATCTTTTTCTGCAAAATGAAACAGCCAAAAATTCAGTTGTGTTTAATGGAAATGTTTCATTTGACCTAGTTTATCATTACTACACAAAATAAAAAGTTGTTTCTGACTGAAAAAATCAATGTTTATAATTTTGTTCACAGCAAAGTAGATATTTCTTATTGCACTTGTGATTTATTAGCAAATAATTCACTTAAATGAAACCGCTCATTTTCTGATATTCTTACAGCAAATCAGCATTTTCCCTTGAAAGAGATAATGTAGAATTCCCATCCAACCACACTGAAGAATGTTCCTCTATCTTCAGGCGTGGCTTAAAAAGTGTTGGCTTTTCACCTGTCCAAGACATTATTGAAGCTTATGGCTCTCTTTCTTGACTCTCTTTCAAATAGTTAGAATCAGACAAACACATCAGGAGAGCATTATTTCCCACAAATCACCTTTCTGAAATATTACATGAAGCAATGGGGAATCTCCTAATCTCAGGAGTGACATCCTCTGTACGTATGAACTGAAGCTGTACTTGTGTAGCCATAAACAAGAACTCCAAATTCCACCATCGCCTAGCTAAAACCATTACCCCTGCTGAATTGTTCCCATGTAAGTGTCAAATGGTATCACAGCTCATCTGTTCTCTGAGTCATCCTCAGTATATAGTATTTCTAATGTTGAAAACTATCTATTTTCTATCTTAAGTAAAAGAAAGGAGGGCAGAACTAAAAAAAAAACAGCTTTTTTTATTTTTCTCCTTCTTTTTTTTGTAAGTAACCTTGAATCAGAAATTTGCAGTCCGCATCTGTATATCTCGTCAAGAATATATGTCATTTCTCTAAATAAGCACCATATATCTCAATAGTAGGGTCAGTTACCCACCCCTACCCCCTCACAGTAGCTGATCTATCAAGTTGAATCACAGGCTTTTTGATATAAGTGTCAATGTAGATCTGACATTAAAAAAATAACTCACAGTGGGGCAGAAAAACAGTAAACAAGGCAGAAAAAAATATTAACTGCTTGAGCTCTCAAGTTACTAAAATCCAGAGAGGCTGGTGCACAATTCATGCTGTAATGAAGAGTATATTTTAGTTCAACAATTTTGATTGTATACACAGTTTTTCATGAACTTATCTTCTCTTTCATTTTCAGACCTCTTGAACTACACATTGTCTTTCTTTTCTTGTTCTTCTCTGAGAACTTTACTGCTTCAGCTTCCATATAACCTCTTCCTCTCTGATGGACACCATTTCCTGACACAGTCTTATTTTCTCCAAATTAAAAAAGCTCAAAATGCGGTGTTCCCAGAGGCATTTAAAAACCCCAGCATCTGCTAAAACAGGGAAGGCTTATAGAATCGATAAGACTGAAACTTGACTTGATCAGAAGATTTTCTAGTAGAAGTTTTTTCCACAAATTCAACATTAAAATGTTTAATGGGAACAAATGTCCAAGTTCCAAGCAGCACGAAATGTTCAGTCAAGCAAGATAATAGGAGACCAAAGCTTCCTTCTCAGAACAGCCATCAGCCCAACACCAGAGGATTTATGTGTGTACAAGACAAGGCAGCTCCAGCCCTGCTCCAGTGATAAGGACCTGTTCAGAATGCAAGAGCTCCTGCAGAAGAGGCTGAAACCCAGTATGAGATGCAGTGGGGCACGGCCAACACCATGACTTGTTGGGTGCTTCCCTGGCACTTTTCCAGCCTTGAGTGAGCAGGAGAAGTAGCACAGCATGATTGGCTCCCACTGGTCCCTCTGCCCTTGTTTCCCCTCCCTGGGCTTCACAGCCTCACCTGTATACCTATGGGTACAGATGCTCACCAGTTCCATCCTCCAGACCTCGCCTGGGCATAACTTCAGAGGAGTAGGTGACACAGGCCTAAAGAGGGCTGGGAGCACGCTCATAATCCACCAGTGTGGACAACAACAATCAAGACAACACCACCCTAACTCTGACTTGGCCTCTCCTATCAGCCAGTGAGTCTGAGACCCTTCGTCTGATGCATGCATCCTGCTCTTTATATGCTGCATGGTGGCTCACCCCAAAGAGGAAGGGTACATCTTTCTCAAGTGCTTTGTGTAAGAGCATCTCAAAGACCAGATGCTATTTCCAAAGACTGTGTCTATGTGTAGCATCCAGATTTTTGTTACAAAAGATTTTGCCTTCATCCCAATACAAAAGAAGTGGGAGAGAAGTACATACTCTCTAAAACTTTGAAGATACATTTTCCTGGTCATATTTAGCAACGTGTTCCTGCATAAATACTATGGTGCATTTAAGCTCCAGTCTGGCTTCCTTCAAAGTCAGCACCTTACTCCTGACAGCAGCTACACAAGATCACTGCACTGCAAAGCTCTGCCAGGCATCAGTCTTACTTCAGTACACAGCACATAAAATGCTACTGGCTTGGCAATAGAGAGAGACAACAACACTCATTCCGCCTCTCAGTTACAGGATATCTCCATACTCAGGAAGATGACAAAAGACGAGCACATATAAAAGGTACTTGAATAGAACAAAAGTAAGATTATTATTCACTTCAGCCTAAAAGACCTAGTCTATGAAAACCACTTTTTCCTCTTAAAAAAGCATTGAGTTTGCAGCTGTCACAGTGAAAGCTTTATATCATGAGCTCTAGTGTTGCTCTGCAGGAAGGGCTTGCTTTATCCCTCAGCTTGTAAGTGAAGTGGGATGTGATGGACAGTGCAGTCACAAAGAGCATTGTAATGGGGGAACGTGGAAAGAAAAGGACCCTGAGAATAAGTACAGTGAAGGGGCCCATGTTAGGCCTCCTTGACATATTCCTTTGGTTTAATAGTAGGTGTTTTACTGTTCTCAGCAGTGCTTATGTCCCAAACATTAACAATCTCCCTACAAATAACACAGAAGTTCTGCAGTACACGCGGACGTAGGAGAGGAAATGTACTAGCTTTAGATGCCAGACCTTCAGCAGATGGTGGATTTTCCATCTCTGCCCCAGATTTCAGTGGTCTGCAAGGATGGCTCTGGAGAAGACCTTCCAGTCTCGCTGTCCTGCTCGTTTTCCCTGCAGACTCCTCCATTTCAGGAAGATCCTCTCTGAGAAGCATTCACAGCATGCTTGTTTCCAATTTATTAATTAGAACTAAATAACTGGGCAAAAGCGTAATATGCATATAAGCAAACACAATTAGAATAAAGTGTGGAAGTAGCAAATTCATCTAATGATCAGGTTGATTAAATTACTTCAGATAAACCAACAGTTCCTTATAAGCACTGTGCAATGGTTTAGGAAGGCTACAGTCTCGTTTAGCTCTCAGCCTGGAAAATAACAGGGCTTTTATCGACTCTCAGTGCCAAGTGACATATTTAAGTTCCAGCCAAATAGCTGGTACAGGGAGTGTCAATCGCTCCCAGGCTGAAACCAGTGTTGAGACTGCAGCTCTGCTGCCAGCTCCAAGAGTTTGTGCAGATTATTGGTTATCTAACACCAGCCAACCCTTTCTCTCACTGCCCTTTTCCCCTCAAAACTTACAACAATGGATTACAGTGGATTACATCTGAGATATTTCAATATTTCAACATGACACAGCTTCTTAAATCTAATATTCAGAAGATAAATTCAATGAAATAGTGTGATCTATCATGATTCAGCTATAGCTAGTTGTAGCAAAAATCATTCTTTACTCACTGTGCTCTGGGAGTTTTTGCTCCACATGTATGCTAGCCAACAGCTTGCATTTTAAAAATGCAAGAATACTGAAGTAGAAGTGATCCTTAACTTACAAAGATCCGAAAATAAACAGGTGCAAAAGCAGACAAAATCTGAGAGAAAGACTAAGCCAGAAAATAAAATGCAACCTTTTTTACTTAAAAGATGCATTTTGGGAGCTCACTTTTTTCCTGCAGAAATACCTGCCTCATGACAGAAATGGCCATGGGACATTTGTTTTGTGGTTGGGGTCTTTGGCTATTAACCTGTTTTTAAATTAGTAACACGTCGTTACTATCAAGATCCTTCCCCTACTGAAACTGGGGTTTCAGCTGCTGTGCAATGTGCAATTTCTGGAAGCATAAACCACACAGAAGAGGGGACATGGCCATGCATTAGAGAGCAGAATCCAGTGCTATCCTCCATATAATCTCGAGAACTGTGCTTTAGGTCCACTAAACTCTTCAACAGCTAAAACATGAGTTTATATGAAAGAATTAATGATATCCCATTTAACATGAACCTAGGAATCCAGAAGACAGTTACAGAATCTTGGCAAATCACACTAGATTAATGTATTTGAATTGGTGCCTAAAATGTTCAGATCAATGTCTCGGGTTTTTGGTCGACAGCTTTTTCCCCTTCAAACTGACAGAGGTCACAGTACATGCAGTTCATCATTTCAAGACATAAGAATTAGGCTTTGACTAATTGGAAGATTTGCCTGTTATTTAAATGAAACTTGTTTGCAGTTTCATCATCCGTGTGGAATCCAGAAAGGCATCAGACTATCCCATCAATTTAGTTAGCAAAGAATAAATGAATAAATAGGCTGACAATTTTCTCCCCTGGGACTTACACTGTCACTGCATTGTTTCTCCATTATTAATTACCTATGTAAAAATAATTCAGTGTACAGCAGTATATACTCTATGCTGTAAATGACTGGATCAGGTGCCTTTCTGCTTGTCTTTGTGCATTCAATTCTCTTGGTGTCAGCAAGTGATGCTTGACAGTGCATGCACTGAGGGAAGAAAGGGAAAATCAAGTTGCAGACATCAAAGGGTTACAGCTTACATTTTTTGGATGTGTACAGTAATAGGGTTAGTTCTTTTCTATTTTGCATGAAAGACTCATTTACAGCTGCTGCTCTGCTTCAGAGGTTTGGATTCAGACTGTCTTGCAAGCAGTTTGTGTGCAAGGCTGAGATGTAATATGTAAGCAGATGTCACTGACAGGTCAAGGAGTCCTTCAAATACTGGAAGCCCTATTGAAAAGGGGCAGATCCCCTATTGAAAAGGGGCAGAAGAGAAGCCAAACACTTTTCCTTGAGTCAGACTTTTTTCACAAATATTTTACAAGTGTTTGCTTTGCATAAAAAAAACCCAAATCTTGACACAATTTAGTGGAGTAAAAACTTATGAATGTTTCTTTTCAATAAGCCAAATACTCTGCAGATTTATCTCACTTAACTAGTAGCAGAGAGAGGGAAGGAAAAGGGCAGATGGGGGAATTCAGGACTTTCCCGTTATAAAACTTCAAATTTTCATCCACCCTTCACCTGAGTGCCAGAGGAACAGGTAAATTCATCGGCATCCATTGCTCAATTAGGTCTATCCCAAATAAATCCTTTTCTCGTGTATTGTCTGGGTAATTTGTTTAGAGGCATTCAAATAATGCCACATTTCAGACTTTGTCACATGCTTTTTATCTCTTCTGCTGCAGTATTATTAATTCTTTCCAACTTGCAAAAACTAAGTCAAAGCAGAAATTCAGTCTTCTCAGTCCTATGTCCCAAAGGGCTCTCATAATTTCAGTACCAGTCCTGTGTAATTTCAAAGCCACTTCACTGACTCTTCCAGGCAACAATTCCTTCACAGCTGAAATTTTCGAAAGGGTTCAGACATCCAGTCTCTCCGAAAATGCTACCAATAATCCAGGAGAAACACTTTGAGTATTCTCATGAGGATGAGATAGGTTATTTTTTCTTATAGCCCTCTCCTGTATTCTGTAGAAGAATGGTGCTGTCTTTAAAGCACTCTTCAGACAAAGATGTGGCTTTGGGGAACACAGCAGTAAAAATTTGTGTTCCCATTGGGCTTTTTGTATAGCAGAGTGCACTTTTCAGCATCTTGTATATTATCTGCTCCCTGCATAAAGGAATTCTAAACTAAATTCCTTGCGGGACCTCCCTCCACATAATGCAAAACTTTAATTTGTGCCCTCTGCTTCTTGCATTTGACACAGATTCAAACTGTCTTGCATCAACCATTCTTCCTATTCCCTCAAGATCTTCATGGAGCAAAATGATCTCACCTCTCAGTCTTCTCTTTCAACAGAGTACAGCCCTAATTTCTTTGGTATATTTGGGACAACTAGTTTCCCCCCGTCCATGCATTATTCTGCTTGCTTTTGCTACATCTTTGTCTATCACTATAATAATTCTTTAATCTCAGCTGATCAGAAATTAGGATGATAGTACAGGTATGGCCTGTGCAGTACTAAAGTGGAGTAATTTCTAGAAACTTAAAACCACTATGTAATATTTGCAAAGATGTCTATAAATTTCTATACGTTCATGGGCCAGTTTTAATCTTTCTCTTTCAAATTTCTTCTGCTACTCATGAACTAAATTTTCCTGAACTGCATTTCTGCATAGTATGATATTTCAGAGTCTGGTCCTATGTTTTGTCCAGCTCCTCATTACTTTAGTTTTATCTAGGTCATTCATCTTCGCATTCACACACGTAGCTTCTTCGTACTGGCAGCGCTCCCTATTTCTGCATTATCTGCAAATATTTTTGCTTTATAGTATTTTCATCTTCCTTAGGCTTCAGATAAATAGTACGAATAAGAGTAACAAATCTAGCCCAGTTCTCATCCCTGTAATTCTCTGCTCCTCCATTCAGGTCACACCAAAGCAGTATGATCTCTCTGTAGTCTATACTGAGGCCACCCCTTAATCCATCCAAACACATCACCCCCTGTGCCATAATGCTGACCTCACACATTAGACTTTTATGCATTTGTTGCTGTTGCAAAAGCATCACGAAGCCTGCATAAATTATATCTTCAGCTTCCTCTTGCCAGTTCTTTGCACTCTTGCCTTAAAATAAAAATTTTATCAGCTAGTTAAGACAGGATCATCTTCCTGTCAATCCATGTGCATCCCAATTGATCAAATACTATCTCAGTAAGGGACCCTGGATCCTGCGTCTGATGAGTTTTAATAGCATTTTCTCCACCAGTGCCAGCCATATTGTCATCTGCTTCTCTCTGTCATCTCTGACATGGGAAAGAAATGGCTCAGCACTATGCAATCTGTGGTACTTGAATACCTACTCTCAAAACAACTCAGCATGAGGATTTCAGAAATATTCAGAACAATGGCTTGACGATAAGAGATCCAGGGTACACATTACATGAATACCACTTTTCAAAATGACACAGCGGGAGAATTTCAGAAACACTTAGCTCCTCCTGCTCCTTGAGAATCAGTACAACATACCCTGTTGATAGAGCAAATCAGCCAAGAAGAGCTTCATGTAAAGGAACTCTGATTTTTTGACAGGTCTTTTTGCACATGCACACCTCAGAAACTTCCAGCCTCCTGGAACAATTTGCCACTCATAACTCCTTATTCATAAAACCCTAAAAGAAACCTTCTGAAGTTTGCTACTTTCCTTCTTCTCCATGCTGAGAGCATGATCTCAAAGCACCTCTTATATGAGGATACTTTGAAATGGTGAGGGCTATGGTACACATTGCCATATAGTACATGAAAATTCTATAGCATGCAAAAAAGGGTAAACCCACAAACCTCCCATTTCCATTCTGGAGGAAAACTGTGGTGACAAACAAAAGCTGTGGCAGTGATACTGCTTGGTCTTGTGACACTGCTCACCTACTGAGTTGGCAGCCTGCCCCAAGGGAGCCCTCACAGTCCCAGGCAGAGCAGAGTTTGTCATGAGTTGTGGCAGGGTTCATGCAGGCATGGGGTGGTTTCTGCTGCACCCTTCTGCCCCAGCTGTGCAGGAAACTTGTGCACACTTCCAAATACACAGAGCTGCCATCTGCACAGGTGAGGGATGATGAGTCACTGTCCATCCTGATATAACTCTTGGGGCAGTAAATTCCACCTCTGAGTTTAGCCTGTTTTCTTTGGCTCCTGGGAAGAGAAGTTCGAGCAGTCTGAAAAATACAAAAAGGCTTTGGCTTGTTGGAAAACACATGAGTGACTAGTCTCAGTTGTGATGTCCACATTCTCTTTACATGACCAGTGTTTCCCTCCAGCTGGGAACTGGTCCTCCAGTCTGTTCAAAACGAATGCGGTTTGCAGTAGCTCATAGTGAACCTGCTTCAAGTGTGTTTTGTATTGAGCACAATACTGCTTTGATTGGCCTGCTCTTGCTTGATATCTTCTCTTCTTTTGCTGTACTGATCACCAGGAGAGAGGAGTGTCAAAAAAAAAAAACAAAACAAACCCAAAACCCCGAAGAAAAAAAAAGGAGCACTTCTGAATAGGGTGATTTGTCCAGGCTAAACCCATCCAGGATGAGCCCCCGCACAACACGGTGTGATTAAAACTCCCCTAGGAATATTGTGTGAAGTGACTTCAGAGAGCTTCACAATGTTTACGAAGCCAGGGTCCCATATCTGAAACATGCCCCTACTTTTATCTATCGCAGGGGCTTTTTGGCTCTGACTATTGCTTTCTCTGTGTAGGTTTTATATTTTCCGAGCACTAATGGCAGCGATGTCTGCACAGCTGTATTTAAAGTTGTATCAAAGATATCCAATAATGAGAGCACACTTACAGGGAATTTCAAAGTCATCTCTAAAATATAATTTGGGGCTGAAACTCAGCAAGCAGAATCTCATCCCAGAAGCGAATTCTTTTGTAACATTAAGGGGATTGGGGGTGAGGGGAGAGAGAAGAGAGAAAATTGCTGTGAAGGTGAACAAAAAAGTGCTTTGTGGGGAAGTGAAGAGACTACCTTCAAAGAGGTTAGAATCCCAAATATTGAAGAGAATTTGTGTGTAGACTTCAATCTGACAGACAATTTTCCCTTTGAAAGTCAGTTCCTGCTTAAGTTCACATTGAGTGTCAAGTGTTTGCCCTCCAAATGAAGCCGAGTACTTATTTTTGAAGGCCTGCTCTTCACCGCAAGCACTAACTTTTGCTCATAATTAGTTAATTGTGTGCAAACTCCATCTATTAAATAAACCCATAAGTGGGCTCTGAGCAGAAAGTCATATTCAGTTTTCTCATTTCCCACTCTTTTGGAGCGTCCCTGCATGAGGCTGAAGTATCTGATTGATTGAGGAGTTCTGATCAAGAAGCTCGTGCTGGACCAGCGTGGACAATTAAGAAATGTGAATCCCTTATCACTATCAGTTCTGAGGTGGAAAAAATGAAAGGCACCATAATTCTTCTCCCTAGACTCCTGATGTTTCAAAGAGAGATTAATGACCCAGTATTTGAACGCACCAAAATACAACCCTAACAAAACCATGGTAATTACTGTGAGCTTTACTTTTGAAACCATGGTTTGTCTGAGAGAAGAAACTGAAGAGCACAAACCAGAGTAACCATAAGCAGAAATGGAAATATGAAGAAGAAGCACTCAGTAAAGCCACATCAGGACAAAATTAACAGATCACTATGGAGGACTTTTATACTTTCCATGCCGGATTGACTGGGAAAAGAAGAGGCAGAAAGGCTTGATCGGTTAACAACAGCAGCAGCTGGCCAAATGGTGTTGGCCAAGAAGTCAACAAGACTATATTTCCCACACAAAGTGGTGTGTGGGATCAGGCCTTTGGCAGGAAGTATTCTGAAAGGAGGCAGGCAGCTGTGCCCAGCTGTGTCCACGGCAGGAGCATAGGAGCAGCCTTACCTGTGCTGACTGAGAGCAGCCGTTGCTGTAATTTAGCAGAGCAGTGATTTCACTGCTCTTTGCTCACTGCAAGAGCCAGACATATTGTAACAGCTGATTCACACACAAATGCAAAACAGAATTTGTCGGTATCCCAAAGAGGACCATTTTGCCTCAGCCCAAACGAAAATAAAACAAGCCATTGGATGGACTTCCCATCCATATTGGAAAACAGAGAGTGAACTCTTGGTTTGGACCGTGCCAGCCATCTCCAATGTGCTTCCATGCATTTTCAGTTCAGGATTAGAGCCAGGTACCATTGCTGCGACGGATGGCAGCACCTATGACTCCTGGCAGAGATTGCTCTGCGAGAGGATGGATCAGGCAGCAAGCAAGCCCTGCCCCTTCCCCACGGAGCTGCACTCTCTGACAGCTGCCAAGACCCTTTTCGCATACAGGGAATTAAGTTTCACGGATGCCTGTGAGTTCAGTATTGCATCTATTCTGAGAAATTGATTATATCCAGGCCAAGGAGAGCAAGGCAAAAACATGCCTGGAGATCTGCCCAAGGTCACATCATTAATCTGTTGGAGAGCTTGAAAGGGAGGAGAGATAGATCTGCTGGCTCCTACTCCTTTGATTAATAACCAAACCGACATGTCCCCTCTTACGCCCTGGTCTAAATCCAAGTTAATTAAACCAACTTTGGGTGTGAACATTATTAAATCAGTTGAAACCTGGCTAATATCAAATTAACTTTCACCTGCAGATGTAGAGCCACCAGTCAAACTGCCATAACCTGTTCTGAAACAGAAATGCACGAATCCCCACAGTGGTCCCACCACCGCATCTGGTTTGGTGTTGAATGACACCTCTGCAGGCCAGTGCTTTGGCAGTCCTGGGAAAAGCTGTGCGTGGCACAAGGAAGGTAAGAAAAGAAAAGCCAGGCTATGCCTAGTGGTATGAAGCCAATACATGAGGATGTAACTGGCACCTCTAAATTTTCAGTTGAAAGAGTTATCTTTGCAAAATATATAATATTGCAGCTGTAATTATTAGGAATTGGGATTATCTATTCAAACAGTTGAGTAGCCTGGGGAAGTAAGAAGGGGAGGGAGACACAGAGTCTCTAATTAAATCAGCTGACCTAGTTGGGAGAAACAAACTATGGCTCTCATCAGCCCTTCTTTGCATCCGAAATGAAAGCCACAGCCTTTGAGCTAAGAGCAGGCTAGAAACAATTGCTCTCAGTGTTCAACCTTCCGCAAAGCTACTCAGCAGAGTCATGACTTGCATGTGATACAGCATGTGTAAATACAGGCACCTGAATCTCATGGTACCTCTGTGTTTTCTTTGTTTTATGTTGCCTAAAACAACAAAAAAATGCAACCAAGACCCTTCTTACTCATCTCAAATGTTGCCGTGTCATGGCAGCTGCCTGGTCTTGACCATCACCACTTAGCAGCTTTCAGGTCAGTGTCTCCTGGCTATGCTGATATGCCTTGTGGCTTAATTACAAAGGAAGCAGTGACTGCTTTAAAGAGAAGTTCCTTTGAAGAATGAAGTGGTGAAAGGAGCCTGGCCTATAGAAGTACTTGAAAGGAAATACCAGGTGCCAAGTGCTTTGGTCTAGAGGCTCTATTTTCCTGGCTGTGGGCAAAACATAGAAGGGAAGCCAAGAGAAGAGTCACATCAGTACTCAGCATCACTCTTTGCTCACTTCTTTACACTGAAGATCCTTGTGGGTGGAAATTAGGTTCCCATCAGAGCTAGATATTGCCAGAATTAGCAGCAAAAAAGTCCGGTCTTGCCATCAGAGGTTCATTAGCATACAAAATGTCTCTGTAAGTGAGAATTGTGTCAGTCGCTGATGCTGTGCTCCATTGTCTTCAGTGCTGCTGTGCACAGGCAGAACAGTTCACCCACCCTTACTCCGGGATAATTCGCACTCGGCTCATCGCAGTGATATGGAGAGAAAGCCCAGAGAGTGAGGGGTTGTGTAGGAAGAAAGTGATAAAACTTTATGCAAATTATACTTTACAAGCGTGAAAAACAACTAGATGGAAGCAAAAATCAAGATAAATAGGGGGAGGAGAATGGTTAATTACCTTGCACTTTGCAAGGACTGTGTTAGCCTCAGATAGGCTCTCCTCAGTGTGGGATAGATAATTCCCAACAATATCACCACAGTGCTCTCAGAAAGATAACGCTGAAAAGGGAAACCAATTTTAAGGAAAACAATGTTATTTAAAAAGACAGAGATTTCACTGTATGGTCATTTTGAAGTGGGCAAATTAACAATTAAAAAGACTCTCATGTGCCATAATCTCTGATTGTTTTATTTTAATAGCTATCTCAGTACAGAAGATTCTCTTCAGTAACTAGAGATCTCATTTCTGTTAATTTTGTGCAACTCTAAAGGAGTCACTGATGTTCATTTGTAACTTGCCACACACCCCTCCCCCATCATTGCTTCTTCTAAGAATATGTCTCTTGAAAGCACACTGATTATCAGTGGAATTTCTCTACTTACTTTAAGGTTTTGCAGTCCAAACTATAACTGCTGACCAGTTAGAAAGTGGCCAAGAAAATGCATAACAAATATGACATCAGAAAACTATCCCCTTTTCCCAACTGTGCTCCACACTGTTTCACCATCTGGAAGCACTGAGAAAGACAAAAAATGCTTGCACGAATCTGCATCCAGACATCAGCTCTCAGGAGGACAAATTTCAGCTTCTCTCACTCTCCAGTACAGCATTATCTGAGGGCTTCGGTGCATTTTAATAAAAAATCCTTTATGTGCTTACACAGTGCTTAGGCTTGAAGGAGCTGAGAGACAAAGTCAGACCTTTACAGGTGGTAGCTGCTTCAGTAGACTCATGTGAGTATAGACCTAAGTGTTTACTCATGTGCACACATGAAATCTGTGATGGAATCAGAAATGGAACATCTTTTGCCAGATGAGCACATTAACAGGTTAACATTAAAACATCCATCTTTTCTAATGGTGATACCAATTTCCACAAACCTTCTGCCATGAGAGTGTTACACCAGCAGAGAGATATTGGGAACAAGCCCTTGCTTTGCAGAAAAAGCAGCCCATCTAAAAAAGATATGTACTTCTGAAGAGCAAAAAGAGGGGGGAACCCCACAGCCTCTTAAAATAAATACAGAAATGTACAGATACATACACATACACAGAACAGAATAGTGTTCATTTATGAACTTGACCACTAGTGGCAGAGCCAACACAGAATCTGTTTTGAAACCAGTGGAAACGGGAGAGGTGGATATGTGTCACATCCTGTTCAGAAATGGTCACTTTACCTCTGCAATGAGCTAAATACATTAATCAATAAAGGGTTAAAGGAATAACTGAACCATACAGCTTTCCAGGCTGGTTACATGTAACCCATACACACAATTTTGATTTCGGGGGACCTACACTTCCTTCTCACTTAGGAGCCTGACCTCACTGCTCTGGCTTCTGTTATGCAGAATGTTAATTATCCTGCCAAAATGGTACTGCAAGGCTCTGGGTATGCCCATGCTGTGACTTGGGGGCATGGGTTTCGGTGCTTTAGACATCGTTAGGGTGAGTCAAAGTTTTATCTGAAACTTTATAACATGAAAAATTACTGTCTCCCCAGAAATAAATTATTTCTTATACATTTTTCATTTTATAATTTTTTGGGGTTGTCAAGTAAAACAATTTTTCACTTTTCCAGTTTTTGGACTTCTCTATTCCTTTTTCCTCTCCACTTTTAATCCATAGAAGCAAGGAAAACGGGCAGATAAAACTAACATTTAAAAATACTTAAAAGGTGGTGAGAGAAATAACTAATGAACACCCAAAAGCTACAACAAACCAGTTTAAATTTTCTTTTTAAATAATTTTAAGAAGTTGACTTTTTTGGGGGGTTTTAATATTTATATTATACACATTGCCTCGTTTTTGGCAGCTCTGATCATAATATGTGTTCTCCAGACTACAAAAGCATTAAACCAGTGTTTCACTACAAAGCCTGTAACTGAGGAAAGTTTCCTAGAAAACCCATTGAAGAGACATTTTCCTAGTAATCCCATTGAAATAAATGTTCTTCTCCATTCTGATCAAAAGGATGGAATCCATATGTCCACTGAAAATGTATATATCCTTATGTGCTCATAGAAAATAAATCTATGTATATTTGCTCATTTTTTTTCCTTTCATAATTCATTGTTAGAGGACTTGGAACAGCAAAAGAAATAAAATACAAAATGCAGCTAAGGATCACAAATATTTTACAGAGGTGGATCGGAATAATTTTATCCCCTTCTACAAATGAAGCTGTTGAAGCACCAAGAAGAAAAGCAGTGCACTGGAGTCAGTGACTATCCATGTTTCTTAATTCCTGCCACTATTTGCTGTCCATTAAACCTCATCCACAGACAGAGTGTTCAGGACTGGGTGGAAGAAGCACCCCTTGGCATTCTCCCTACTAGGCCAGAAATGAAAACAAGTTGTGTCTCCTGGGAAATTACTACTACTGGAAGAAGATTTTCCAAGTTGGAAAGAACAGAAATATGATTGGAATTTTCATCCCAAACAAGAATAGCCAAGAAATCTGACATTGTACCAGTCTTGAGTATTGTTTTGCTGGTCCTTGGAGTACAGGACAAGTCCCAGTGTCCATCTGCAAAGATCTCAGTGCTGTAGTCAGGTCCCCAAATAAGAAGAGACACAGTTTTGCCCAAGAGCTAGAAAGCTGGCTAGACAATGATCCAAATTTTTTTTCAGCGAGACTTTGGTATGCTAATTCATACCTTGCAGCTCCAATTCTACACCAAAAAGCTGCAGACAATAATCATTCTCCTTTTAATGAGAAATAGTTTGCAATTTCCCCAGAATGAGCCCAGCAGGAGAGCCAGGTATTATTAGCACCACCTGGCAGGCTAACTTTATGTGCCTGCAAGTCCAAGAACAAGCAGTGATGCCAATACACTACCATTTTTCTAAAATGTGTGACTCTGCAACTCTAGTGAGCTCCCCTGCCTAGAGGGAAATGAAATAACTTTGGAGAAATAAGTGTTCTGGCAAACAGGGGAGCATGCCCCAATTCATCACATCCTAGCAGCTAAGACAGTCCCTGATATCCAGCCTATTTATATTGTCTTCAGATAACCAAACTCACAGCATTACAGAATCATCTCTTCACAGGGGACATACAAATTACCCTCAAAGGGAGAAGTCAGACTTGATGGTCAGGTCATAAGAAGCTTTTGAGGCACTTCTTCCACCTCATTCAAAAATTCAGATACAACAGCCAGCTCTCAAGGACGTTGCTTGGCTTTGAGATATGCCCTGAAGGGCTACAGTAGGTCCAGAAATCAATGAGTAGCTCAAACCTCATCATAAACACACTGTAGGCTTTTTTCACCTGTGACAGCTATATTGAGGATAATTTCATATTACTTAAGTGCTTCAGAACAATCATGTGTAAGAGGATGCAATAATGTGAGAATTGTTTATACAAAACCACAGAGCAGACTTCAGCATTGTAGGATATGTAGCAAGTTTTTCTCTTTGCTGATGGGTAATGCTGCAAGCCAAGAAAAACAGCAGCTCCTACAGCTATATTGTTTATGTGTATGTCAAGCAAATGGCACTGGTGGAAGTGATGGGTGGTTTCAGGAATGTGCAGCCATCTCCCACTTGCACTGGGCAGGAGGCAATTTTGGGTCATTCAGAAGAGAGGAGGAAAATGGGACACAGTGAAGAGCAGAGCAAGAAGACTGTACCTTCCCCTGGTGTTTCCACCTTTCAAATTCGACAGGGATTTTCCCTCTCTTCCCATGCATGGGGGACCCTGGGAACCCAAAGTATAGCAGGCCACTTCAAGGCATGGAAAATTTCAGCCCCCTTGGAAAAGCCAGCAGGATCTGATTAACTGAGTGAGAAAGGTGAAAGTGTGTGTGTCACCCGTGTTGACCTTGCTCTTGTATTTATATTTCCTACACTCACCTATCAGCAGGAAATCTCTTTTGCTACTGTACAAAAGAAATTTCACTCTGCTTTGTGGTATGTAAGGCTTACAGCACAATAATCCTCCCTCAAACAATGATGAAAACTCTCCTAAACTATTTTGCTTATATTGCTGTGTAGGATTCAAGGAACACTGTGATGTAGGGATATGTATGTCTGTGATATCTGATAGGAAGAAATATATATTTTTACATCTGTAGGATTTATAAAGCACAATTTGAGAAGGATCTGTTTCAATCAGTTGTTACCAGTCAGCATCCTAAACACATAGAGAGTAAAAGCTGAACAGGATTCCAGTAAGGCCTACAGCCCACTCAAGGAACAGGTTTGCAAAGGATACAATTTCAAGTTTTACTTTAAAAATCCTATTAATTTCATTTTCATAAAGAAATTTGTTGCCACTCTTAGCTTGAGGTCAAAGATTTTGTTTGAAAATTTTAAATTAAAGAGAGAATAACTAGATGAGGTGATGAAATTCATTGAATCACTCATTCAAAATGTTTCTGTAGTAAAAAGCTGCATGCCACCACTCCTCAATCCAGCACTGCACACTAACCTGACAAGTATATGGTGCACACATATGGTGTGGTGCACACACAGCAGTCCCTTATTGCTCAATTTCATTTCCTTACGGTGTTTGGTTAGCAAGCAATAGCCAGGAGATGCCATCCCCCTTAACTCACTGTAAGTAGCAAAGCAAATTCTCCTCCCTTTATGTCCTGTTTTAAAGGCAAACTCCTTCAACTCCAATCAAACTAACTGTTCAGAAGACACTTTGATCCCCAGCATGTACTCCCAACACATGCTGAATAATGCCAGATTTTGCTCCCATAAACAAATCCCAACAAGTGCCACTGTACTGTTTCCAGTCTTGTCTGGCAGTAGTCAGCCCAGGCAGGATCTGAGAGAGTCATTTCACTTCACACACAGCTCTCAGTGAATGCCACCATCTGCTTTTAGGTGGTTAAACAACCTCTACATTGGGTCTGAAAATATCCATCAAATCCTGCAGCTTCTGACATGGGATAATTTCAGCTTTCTGCTACACCAGCCCTGGCCAACTGTGATAGACTTGCTCTAGACTTACACGAGTGGGAAAGGGAAGGAGTCTGATCTATGGTGGTTTCCTTCAGAAGGGCGCAGGGCCAATGATCCTTCTGCATTTCCGGCCCCATGCACAGACCCTCATTCCCTAAATTGTACTGATGGTGTAAGGGAGCACATGGTGACCTGGGATGCTCGGTTTACCCAAGTCTGCAAAAAAATGCAAAGAGCAAGGCGGGGCAGGGAATATTTTTAACCTACATCAACTTTGTCTCCCCATTTCAGCCTATAGCCTGAAAATGCCATCCAGCCCATGGACAAACTGATCCAGAACAGCAAAGACATCCAAACGCTCTTTATGGGCTTCATACTAAATAATTTGCCTTCACTATCCTGAGAGTCCTATGAAGACCCAGCTTTAATGAACCCCTTGGACTCCTTCTTACCACGCTGCTAAATAGGGCAGAGCTGGGGACCAGCTACACCTTGTTCCTGCAGCCGTTTCTTCTGCTGGATCACGACCACTGTATGGTGAAGTGGCTGTCATAGCAGCCTTGTTAAACCACTCCCCGGACATGCCACTCAAACAGCATCTCACAGAGATCTAAGTGATTCACCACTCCTGAGCCAGCACCTACATGAACACTGATGTAATTATCCTTACATATTAATTGATTGATCTTTATTAATTTCTGGTATATCCAAAAATACAATACTGGTGACATTTAGTTATCATACACAAGAGCAAGAGATGACACAGATATAGTAACTCTGACATCAATCTCCAGTATTGATAAAGAGTGAATTATGAAAAAGACTCCAGGGCATCAATATTCTCCAGATGAAGAAATAACATAATATGTTCACAACTAGGTTACTGCAGCAATCTTCAGACTTTTCGGATCACATTGGTGTTCAAAATATGCTTATTTTCTAACTTTTTGATGCAGACAGGTGTCAATAATTGTATGATCATAGTTACAAACCAGATGTGGTTGCTTATGGTACTTTTCAGCAGATGCAAGGGATACTTAGAGGCATCAGCTTTACCCCAGCAGAGCTGTAGAAATTAGGACTGGCTTCTTTGCCGGAATTTAGAGGGTATAAATATCCACAAGCAACAAGTATTTATTTCTATGCCTGCAGGTAAAAACAAGTGGTAATAATAATTGCAAAGCAATACATTTCTAATTGCAATAGATCATACCCTTCAAGGCTAGACTTCAAGATTAGTTTCTGAGTCCTGAAGCATACTAAACAGTTCTTCTAGCAAGATACAGTATGCTTTCAGCAACATAAAAGAAGGAAGTATACAATACCTGGTTAGAAACACACACACACACGAAAATGGGTATAACACTTCCACATACCTGCTATAGAAGCTTGCTCAGATAAAATCTATATGAAGAAAAAGGTGTTATTTGTTTAAAATGTTGCTGACTGTGCGGCATTGCCCACTGTACCTCCATTTCATCACCAGACATGGGACAGAATTAGCCTTTTGACACAATGGTGCACAGAGAAACAGCCACAGCACAGGTGCTGCCCTGCTCAGTCACCACACACAGACTTCACTGAGAGCTGTACCAGGGCCAGAGCCCGCTGCCAGCAAGAGCTCAGATCAGAGTGCAAGTGCTCACTCGCTAAGCCAGGGCCACTAGTACTCTCCATGGACCGCTCCCAGAAAAAAACATAGACCTGAAGCATATTTATTAACTTGTGCAATCTGCTTTTGTGTTTTTGCAAAGGTTATGAACTAAGCAGTCCTTTTTTGAAAACTCCAGGAGAAAGACTCCTTAAGAATCTATGTACTGATCCAGTTTTATCCTACAACTGCATGCCTTATATACCTTACTAAGACTTTCACCAGGGCTATCATTTGAGGTTTTCATTTAAGTACTTCTCAGAATCAAAAAACAAAATCCTCCTTCTCTTGTATTTACACCCTCCCAATTTGTCCCTTATACAAGTGCTTATTAAGCCAGCTTAGCTGAAATATTTTCGTCCACTTTTGGTTTTTTGCTGCACTCCTACAAACTTTTCTCTGAAGAACCCCTTGTCTAGAAAACTGGGATCCTGTAGAAACAATTAACTATGAGAAAACCATGACTCAAACCCAAAACACTGTTTTGAAGCAAGGGCCTAGTATCACATTACCTCCTCGCATTCTGTGACATCAGACTGTGCCTCACATGGTGGGGAAGTCCTGAGGTACTGGGCATTTTTCAAGAGAATGAATGGTGAATCACAGCAACTTTTGGCAGAGCCAGAACACAGCTTAGCTGACAGGAGAAAATAAAAATCAACTGACCCGTAACTCCCAGGAAGCACTCTCAGATGTGGACTCAAGGGAGAAGGAGACAAAGACAGTAATAGAGACTAAAGTGTTTTTACTGCCCTACTGGCTTCTGCCTTTGCCCTCTCCTGGCCTTGCCCTGATGCCTCGTGTTCCACCCTCATGCTGATGGCTCACACTCTTGTTGTTGCACACTATTCCAGCCCCTTATGGCTCCTCTGGCTCTAAAGGCAAGTTGAACCCAATGCAACAGCTCTGCAATAGTTTGTGTCAAGGTGTGCATGTGCACACATATGCATGTCTGACATACCTTCCCAGCTTGGATGCCCCTAACACGAGGCCAATCCCTACTGCAGCACTCAAGGCAAAGGGCATGTCCCTGTGTAGGGGAGTGAGCAAGGCTAAGCCATCCTGGTCCCTTACAACTACATGAACAGAGCAGAGTATCTCCACTGAAAATGTTTTTATATTCAAGCATACGCTTCTTAGAGGAAACACCATTTTCTCTGGAAAGTACACACCCATTGCAATTAATAAAGGGGTACTTTAGCAAAAATCTGTTTTTCTATAACATGGCAGATTTTCACCCTGACCTACTCAGATCTTATTGACAACTCTCAGATTAGGCTTTCAACTAATTCCTTCAGGCTGTATCCACAAGGACTCTGTTTACCCTCTAGAGTCAGAGTGTCGGTGCAGCATCACATCAACCATATCACCCTTCTCTGGACCTGGCCCAGGTGTGTGCTCTGGCACATGTGCATGTAGGGCTTCTCTGCAGCTTCCAGACATCCCAAGGGAACTGTGATGGGGAAATAAGTGTTCTTCAGCTTACTGGTGACATCCAAAGAGATGAAGGGGGGAAAACTGGAGGAAAAAGACACACCAAAACCTTCAGCATGTGAAGTTGGCCCAGGGCAAACAGGAGCCTGCCTTTTGATACCGTCTTTCACAGTTCCCTTCTGGACAAAACGTCCAGCACACAGATGGACAGACACATCATGCAACACATCATGGCTGAGCAACTGGCTCACCAGTCAGGCACAGAGGCTTGTAGTGAATGGGGTGACATCAGACTGGCACACAGATGGACAGACACATCATGCAACACATCATGGCTGAGCAACTGGCTCACCAGTCAGGCACAGAGGCTTGTAGTGAATGGGGTGACATCAGACTGGCACACAGATGGACAGACACATCATGCAACACATCATGGCTGAGCAACTGGCTCACCAGTCAGGCACAGAGGCTTGTAGTGAATGGGGTGACATCAGACTGGCACACAGATGGACAGACACATCATGCAACACATCATGGCTGAGCAACTGGCTCACCAGTCAGGCACAGAGGCTTGTAGTGAATGGGGTGACATCAGACTGGCACACAGATGGACAGACACATCATGCAACACATCATGGCTGAGCAACTGGCTCACCAGTCAGGCACAGAGGCTTGTAGTGAATGGGGTGACATCAGACTGGCACACAGATGGACAGACACATCATGCAACACATCATGGCTGAGCAACTGGCTCACCAGTCAGGCACAGAGGCTTGTAGTGAATGGGGTGACATCAGACTGGCACACAGATGGACAGACACATCATGCAACACATCATGGCTGAGCAACTGGCTCACCAGTCAGGCACAGAGGCTTGTAGTGAATGGGGTGACATCAGACTGGCACACAGATGGACAGACACATCATGCAACACATCATGGCTGAGCAACTGGCTCACCAGTCAGGCACAGAGGCTTGTAGTGAATGGGGTGACATCAGACTGGCACACAGATGGACAGACACATCATGCAACACATCATGGCTGAGCAACTGGCTCACCAGTCAGGCACAGAGGCTTGTAGTGAATGGGGTGACATCAGACTGGCACACAGATGGACAGACACATCATGCAACACATCATGGCTGAGCAACTGGCTCACCAGTCAGGCACAGAGGCTTGTAGTGAATGGGGTGACATCAGACTGGCACACAGATGGACAGACACATCATGCAACACATCATGGCTGAGCAACTGGCTCACCAGTCAGGCACAGAGGCTTGTAGTGAATGGGGTGACATCAGACTGGCACACAGATGGACAGACACATCATGCAACACATCATGGCTGAGCAACTGGCTCACCAGTCAGGCACAGAGGCTTGTAGTGAATGGGGTGACATCAGACTGGCACACAGATGGACAGACACATCATGCAACACATCATGGCTGAGCAACTGGCTCACCAGTCAGGCACAGAGGCGTGTAGTGAATGGGGTGACATCAGACTGGCACACAGATGGACAGACACATCATGCAACACATCATGGCTGAGCAACTGGCTCACCAGTCAGGCACAGAGGCGTGTAGTGAATGGGGTGACATCAGACTGGCACACAGATGGACAGACACATCATGCAACACATCATGGCTGAGCAACTGGCTCACCAGTCAGGCACAGAGGCGTGTAGTGAATGGGGTGACATCAGACTGGCACACAGATGGACAGACACATCATGCAACACATCATGGCTGAGCAACTGGCTCACCAGTCAGGCACAGAGGCGTGTAGTGAATGGGGTGACATCAGACTGGCACACAGATGGACAGACACATCATGCAACACATCATGGCTGAGCAACTGGCTCACCAGTCAGGCACAGAGGCGTGTAGTGAATGGGGTGACATCAGACTGGCACACAGATGGACAGACACATCATGCAACACATCATGGCTGAGCAACTGGCTCACCAGTCAGGCACAGAGGCGTGTAGTGAATGGGGTGACATCAGACTGGCACACAGATGGACAGACACATCATGCAACACATCATGGCTGAGCAACTGGCTCACCAGTCAGGCACAGAGGCGTGTAGTGAATGGGGTGACATCAGACTGGCACACAGATGGACAGACACATCATGCAACACATCATGGCTGAGCAACTGGCTCACCAGTCAGGCACAGAGGCGTGTAGTGAATGGGGTGACATCAGACTGGCACACAGATGGACAGACACATCATGCAACACATCATGGCTGAGCAACTGGCTCACCAGTCAGGCACAGAGGCGTGTAGTGAATGGGGTGACATCAGACTGGCACACAGATGGACAGACACATCATGCAACACATCATGGCTGAGCAACTGGCTCACCAGTCAGGCACAGAGGCGTGTAGTGAATGGGGTGACATCAGACTGGCACACAGATGGACAGACACATCATGCAACACATCATGGCTGAGCAACTGGCTCACCAGTCAGGCACAGAGGCGTGTAGTGAATGGGGTGACATCAGACTGGCACACAGATGGACAGACACATCATGCAACACATCATGGCTGAGCAACTGGCTCACCAGTCAGGCACAGAGGCGTGTAGTGAATGGGGTGACATCAGACTGGCACACAGATGGACAGACACATCATGCAACACATCATGGCTGAGCAACTGGCTCACCAGTCAGGCACAGAGGCGTGTAGTGAATGGGGTGACATCAGACTGGCACACAGATGGACAGACACATCATGCAACACATCATGGCTGAGCAACTGGCTCACCAGTCAGGCACAGAGGCGTGTAGTGAATGGGGTGACATCAGACTGGCACACAGATGGACAGACACATCATGCAACACATCATGGCTGAGCAACTGGCTCACCAGTCAGGCACAGAGGCGTGTAGTGAATGGGGTGACATCAGACTGGCACACAGATGGACAGACACATCATGCAACACATCATGGCTGAGCAACTGGCTCACCAGTCAGGCACAGAGGCGTGTAGTGAATGGGGTGACATCAGACTGGCACACAGATGGACAGACACATCATGCAACACATCATGGCTGAGCAACTGGCTCACCAGTCAGGCACAGAGGCGTGTAGTGAATGGGGTGACATCAGACTGGCACACAGATGGACAGACACATCATGCAACACATCATGGCTGAGCAACTGGCTCACCAGTCAGGCACAGAGGCGTGTAGTGAATGGGGTGACATCAGACTGGCACACAGATGGACAGACACATCATGCAACACATCATGGCTGAGCAACTGGCTCACCAGTCAGGCACAGAGGCGTGTAGTGAATGGGGTGACATCAGACTGGTGACTTGTCACCAGTAGGGTTCCACAGGGCTCCACCCTCTGCTCTGTGCTCTTCAACATCTTCACAAACAACTAGAACACAGGACTGGAAGGGATACTGAGCAAGTTCACAGATGATACAAAATTGGGAGGAGCTGCTGACTCCCTCAATGGCAGGGAGGCCCTGAAGAGAGACCTCAACAAATTAGAGGGTTAAGCAATCACCAACCATATGAAGTTCAACAAGGGAAAGTGCTGGAACCTGCACCTGGGACAGGGCAACCCTGGGTGTACGGACAGACTGGGGAATGAGAGGTTGGAAAGCAGAACCACTGAAAGAGATCTGGGGGTCCTGGTCCCTAGCAAGTTGAACATGAGCCAGCAGTGCCCTGGCAGCCAGGAGGGCCAAGCGTGTCCTGGGGGGCATCAGGCACAGCATCGCCAGCTGGGCAAGGGAGGGGATTGTCCCGCTCTGCTCTGCTCTGGGGAGGCCTCACCTCGAGTGTCAGGGGCAGTTTTGGGTGCCACAATATAAAAAACACATTAAAGTATTAGAGAGTGTCCAAAGGAGGGCAATGAAGATGGTGAAGGGCCTTGAGGAGAAACCTTATGAGAAGTGGCTGAGGTCACTTGGTTTGTTGAGCCTGGAGAAGAGGAGACTGAGGGGAGACCTCACCACAGTCTACAACTTCCTCACAAGGGGAACGGGGCAGGGGGCACTGATGTCTGTGGTGCCCAGTGACAGGACCCAAGGGAATGGCCTGAAGTTGTGTCAGGGAGGTTTAGGTTGGATATTAGAAAAAAGTTCTTCATCCAGAGGATGGTTGGGCACTGGAACAGGCTTCCCAAGGAAGTGGCCACAGCACCAAGCCTGGTAGGGTTCAAGAAGTGTTTGGACAATGCTCTCAGGCACATGGTGTGACTCTTGGGGATGGTGCTGTGCAGGGCTGGACCAGCTGGACTCCGTGTTCCTTGTGAGTCTCTTCTAACTCAGCATATTTTGTGATTCCCTAAGGGCACCTCCACAACAAGTGGAAGCAGATCCCAGCTTGGGCAGTATCCATTATCAACATGGGGCAGGCATGTACTCCCTCCTGCTTCTCCTCCACGTCTGCTTGGGCAGTGGGCATTACTTTTTTCTCACTCACCATGGCAATTTGCAGATATTAAATTATACTCAGAAGGGCCTATAAAATACAAGCAAAGCCAAATAAGAAACATAGCTCAGAAATTTATCTTAAAAAAAAAGAAAGGAAACAAACAAACTACTATAAAGGCTATGGAATTAAAACAATGTCTTTTCCCAGGTTCATGCTGAGCTCTAGGTGCATGCAACATTTCATGCAAATCAGATGTAATTTACTGTGTGATTTGTTTCTTCAATAAAAAAAGTGAGAATATGGAGAACAATAATTTTCCTACATTTTAGCTACACATTTCTCCATAAATAGCATAACTATTATAATGACTTCTCACATGAGCTTGTAGAGTGATTGCCTCTGTGTGAAACACAGGCAGATCATTTCTTTATTGTGCTCAGGATGCCTCAGAGTTCAGTCATAAGGGTATGTGTGTATGTGCACAAATACAGAAGCACATGTAGACTAGAGGTAGCCCTATAAACAAGTATGTGTTTAACACGTGCTGTATGCTGTACGATCTGTGTCCGTGTTTGTGTGTGAGTGTGTATCAACCACTTTGTTCCCGTTGCTCCTCTCATCCAGAACCACCATATTCCCTCAGACAATGTGGCACTGAACTAGCTCCTGGTGACAAACGTAGGGCTACGGCTACCATGGACTTCCTAAAAGTAAAGACTTTTTCCCTGCAAATGAGAGAGATTTCATCAGTTGCTATGTGGGCACGTAGGAGTTGTCAGATATAAATTCATCTGCAATTAGCAATACGTGGCAAGTAAATATAATGGTGTCAACATAACACGCAGTGCTGTTGCTAACCAAAGTTATTGCAAGGCATAATTTGTTCCCCATTCTTCCCAATATCTCACAACATGAGATGCAACAAAATGGTCATCATGATGAGCCCTTCAGTTGAAAAAGGCCTGATTATCAGTCATTCCTTGAGGTATAAAAGAGGTATTGCAGATACGGCATTGTCATAATGTCAATTCCAAGGTGAAAAGCAAAGCATTAAATTTTTTCTCAAAGCATTTTATTCAAATTACTGGTTTTATTAAAAAAAAAATGGGAAAAATTAAATTTGGGCTTGCGATAAGGCAATTTTTGGGAAGAAACACTTGTGTGAATATTTCCTAGAAGAAACCTTACCTAGCTGGAAAAACAGGTACAAAACAGAACAAGATGTAAGGTTCTGAAATGCAGAAGTTGCTTATTCCACCTATAAAATGGACCAGTAAGTTTAGAGATGCACACACATATACACAATGTATATGAGTGACAATGAATTTTTATAATAAGCCTGCATGGAATACAGAAGTGAGAAAAATAGGCAGATAAATTACAGTGAACTTTTGATATTATTATATATTAAAGTATTTTATTACAAATACTTCTGTGGCGCTTACTTAGAAAACCCAGGTTGGGTGTAAGGTTTGGGAGGGGGGAGTTATTTTGGTAAAGTAGAGCAGCTATTTTCCCAGCTGAATAGTAATGGGAGAATAATAAATTCTTGATTGCATTTTCTTGCTTTTTTGACATTGTGTTTTAGATTTGTCATTTGTATATATTAATACATAATCAGCTTTGCAATAAATTCTGTTTGTGAAACCATTTCCTGATGGTCTTGATAGATTTGTACATAGAAACAGAAAGGCAGGCATCAATAAGACAGGCTTATTCAAGATGTAAAAATGAAAAACTTAATCAAAAATACTGGTTTATTTGTAAGTTTAGCAAAAAAAAAGGATTAATTTTGAGTTAAACAAGGGACGTGAAATATAAAGCTCCCAACTAACATTTGCACAGAACCCAGTATTTCAGTTTAATAAAAAAAGAGAGCATGCTCAGGCAATGAAGAAATATTGATAATGACATTTTTCATCTGGGAGAAGAAGGATAATGTCAAAGAATCACTATTGTGCCAGGTCTGCTAAAACATAATGCATCCTACTCATAGGTATGAGGCACACAGAAACAGTGCTTGTGTCCTTTCAATGATGGGCGGGACTTTTCCACCCCTTCGCTTATCATAGCTCCAACAAGTAATGCAAGTTTGCCCCCTTGCCCAAGGATGTCCACTCTGGCTAAAATATTAATGATTTCAGACTTGCAGACATCTGGTCTTCTCCACATCCCCACAAAATCATATTTCTTGATTGGAATCTTGAGAAAACCCATCCAGATAAAGTTAAGGCTTCAAGCCAAGGCTTAAGAAAGTGATGTCTGCAGGAAGCCTAAATAAGTAGCTTCAAATAGACATGTAACTTTTAATTGACTGAAGTAAAAGTGAATCTCATCCTAAATTCTCAGTCCCTCACCAGGAGCAATCATGCAACCCCTGGAGACCTATTAAGGTGCTACGAGGTCCTCGAAACCTGGTACCTTGGCATCTCCCCTCAGGATCTCATGGCTCCATGGTTCTCAAGGATGAGAAACTTGTCTGCCACTCTCCTATGCCAAGCAGATCAGCACTCCTCCTCTGCTTTCTTATTCTCCCAAACTCTTTTGAGCTCAAAAGCAGAGCAGGGGATACCATTCTGGTTTGAGTCTGGGGTGAATGCGTAGAGCATGAGCCATTTTCCCCTTTGCAGCACTGCTCTGCCAACCTACTTGGCGTGATACCACTCCAAGCAGGGCAAGCCTTTCACAGCCAGGAGCTGAGTCAGCTTTTCTATCATTCACACATTTTGCAAACAGATGAAGATTTTCTTCAGTGCTTTTTCCATCTGAAATTTTTCACAAAATCATTTTATATATGCAGTGCCTGTGCAAAGATTTTGTTGCATGTGTTAAAAATTTGGAATTCCTGCTCTTGCAATGGCATATCCTGCACACTGCATTTTCCTAGCTTGATTGGAGCAGTATGACTGTGAATTGTATTATCCTTGACAAGGGCCAAGTCAGAATCTGTTTCCTGCCAATAATTGACAGTGTGAACTGAAAATTCACTACTTTATTGGAACATTTATGCCAGCAAATTGGTTTTCAGGTGTATTGCTGGTTTTCAAACGCTCCAGTAATGAGGAACATATTAAACATCTAGACTGATTTATAGGAAACGAACCCAGAACAGGTGCTGCTACCTCAGCCCAGGCTTATTTGCTAACAGAATATGAATAGAAATGTTTTATACCAAACTTGAACATCATATATGACAGGATACCTCAGTCCATCTCTCTCTACACAGATGGTTTTTCTTATGAAGCAATTTCTAGGTCTCAGGCTGAGCTCTTTGTTTTCTGGAAAGGAAAAAAAAATCAATTTGGAAGCTCCAATAGCTAGTAGACATTTTTATGATAGCTACAATGCAAGTATGTATTCAGAGAGATTTTTCAACACTACTGGAGTAGCAGTAAACAACTTCTTTACTGCCTGATAATGCAGAGATGCTTACTTTCATCAAAATAAATCTTGAACAGGTTTCAGTACTACTCTGAAATGAGAGGTTCAGGGACTGGGACAGGAAGACCTTGGAAGGGAATGATACTTTATTGATTTACTTAGGTAACTATTTTCTTGGCAGTACTTAGCATGGGTGCAAAACACCTATTATGTGCTGACTGTAATTTTTTATAGCCTTCATTTAAAATGATGAAGTGGTTATTCCATGCTTGGTAGGACTTTGTATGTTTTGCAAGACACAAGCTTTCCAAAGTCTGCACAAGCCATGTGAGCATTCAGCCACAGATTTTCTGCTGTCTTTCTGAATGTCTTGTGTTTGAGGTTTTATCTCCACACACTTCAAAAAGCACCTACTCCATTTGTTTGTTCACATGAAAAAACGTCTCCATTCCACTCACTACATTTACAATTAGGAGTAATAATATGTCCTCTATATTATATTCAGTACAAAACAAATTCCTCCGTTTTCCTTCACACAGTTGGTACAGGCCCCACTTATTCTCCTTACAAATCACAATAAATCGCATAGAAGGGATTTGGGAAGTGGCCCATTTAGAGCAGACATCAAAAAGCCCTCTTCACCTTCCTTTTTGTCAAGGAATTATCCAGAAGGAAAAACTAGCATATGTCCAGGGAGTAAAACAGTCTTGGAAATCACTGATTTTAATTCTGCAGAAGGTCTGTCAAAACTTATTTACATAGTAATTCATTCTTCTGCTCCAAAAGCCAGTGTCACTGTCCTATGTAGACATCCTTCAGACAGGTATCTCTCTCTGTGCTGCTTTCCTGCCTCCCCAGGGTTGCAAAGGAGCAGGGCCACCAAGGGAGCAAACTGTTAACCTATTGTAGAGTTACCATCTGGACTGATCTTCATGATAAGCTGAATCAACCCCCTGCAAGTCCTTTCCACTGGCACAAAAGGAGCATCACTTTATAGAACCATGCGTCGGGACCTCCTGGAGCTCAGGGCAGTCTCAGTTTGTGCCACAGGAGCAAGAGGAAACCAGGATGCCTTTTTCATTTTCCAGGATTTTGAAATCTTCCCCTGAGTGTACCAGAAGGATGCTGTTGTACAAGTGAAGTAAACAAATCCAAGGGATACAAAGATCCTCCCTTGTAAAAGAGGGCTCGTCTCTGGGGTCTGTCTGAAGTCCATGTTCAACATGCAAAGTTTAAAAGCATTCCTTATTGTCACCAGCTAAAGCAGTAAGACAGGTGTTCATCAGCACAAGCACATGATCCTTGTCCCCTCATCACTGTCAAGAGGGGTACCCAGAAGGCATTGGCTGTTCCAGGTAAGGGCTCTTTGTCCGGACCTGACCAAACTTCAGCTAAGGTCAGTCAGGACTGGGATCATTTTGCACTGTCTCTCTGTCTTTGACCACCAATTCTGCCATGAAGCTGAGAAAGCTTTTGAAGAAACCTGCTGGATCTCCACTTAAGAAGATTTTGCAGAGGTCATGGATTAGCTCTGAACATCATCACTGTTGGGTCTATGAGTGAATACTTTTTTTGTTTTCTTTCCTGAAATCAGAAAGTGGGGGAATAAATGAAGAAGTCAACATATGGATAAAGCATTTGGCTGGAAAATAGCATCAGATTAAATTTTGCGCTCTGGTTTGCTCTACAGCTAGCTCAAGTCTGCTTATGGTGAGATCAGGGAAAATACAAGACACCTAATAGCAGGTTGTCAGAGACTGAAAATAGTTCATGCCTCAAACATTGGAAGTTTTACCCATGACAAAGAAGCTGCAACCGAAGAAGCTTCTCTGAAGACTGGGACTTTGAGCTGAAAGTCAAACTACTGATTAGATAAAGGAAAACCCATTGTTCAGTCATCTCAGGCTGAGGGAAAGGTATGCATCCCCAAAAGGCCAAAGCCACCGGCTGCAACCATCCCCAGCTGAGTTTGGGGTGGGAGGCAGAGCACGGCTCACAGAAGCCAGGTTTACACAGACNCAGGTGAGATGTTACTCAGTAAGCATTGTACATTGCAAGTGTTACACAGAAATATGAAATACTTGATTAACTGATTCTGGCAACCTGGCACACTGCAAAAGAAAAATTAACATATATCCTACATACCCCAGCAATTACAGCGCACTTAATCCAGATTTTTTTTATATAATATAACTGTAAAAAATAATTTGAGAGTGGAATCATTACCAACAAGACGACAGAATTATTAGCAAGCCAGCAAAAAGAGAATTAGTTGCTAGATACCATCATTACACACTCAGATGCTAGTAGTGGCTTCTTGAAATTACAGCTGACGGCACAAGGTTTAAACTGGTGCTCCGGATAATTGTAAGTACTAATTCACAGAGAAGTTTTCCTACTCTCTGCATAAAGACTCACTTCATGCTTCTGTTAAACCATGACAGTCTGCCTACCAAAAGTGCCCAGCTTTGGGCCACAGGGAGCTGCCCAGTGAGTCTGCCCCAACAGACAGCTGTCCAGCACTGCTCCCTGGGAACAGGGAGCACTCACATGGATGCATTTTGTGGCACTGCAGAGGTAACAGATAGATTTGCTTTTCTTGCCCATAGCACAGATTTGGGGCTTTCATGTCCTCTGAACCCACTCAGCTATGTGAAGCATCTGAAACCTTTCCCTGCTGCTCATCTGTGAGAGGTGACAGAGAGCCAAAACGCTGCCATTCCCTGGGGTGACGGGACTCAGCATGACACCTCCAGACCTGGAAGTCATCTATTCCTCCTGCAGGGATTATCTGCCCTCATGTAGTTAACGAGTTAATACTAACCATATGGTTGATTACAGCAATTATTGCAAACACAATGTCTAATGAAGGCAGAAGTATGGTAAAATAATTAGACTTAATTATGACATTCACATTTGAAATTATGTGTCACTTACTCTGCATGAAAGATGAAAAATTCCTCCTGAAATGCAGTAAATTTAAGCTTCCTCTGCATTCCCCAAAGCCAGGATTCCTGCAGCATTGGAGGAAACGGGGGGATGTGTTTATGAAGCCCCGAAAGTTGAGACTACATAAGGCACCCAGGCTTTTTTTTTTTTTGGCCCATCCACAGCCTTTTTTTTTTGTGGGTAACTCTCCCTCCTCACCCAGTGCTCTCACAACTGTGCTGGAAGCTTCAGAGGGGTCAGAAAGGCAATACGGATCCTGGAAAAATTCCCAGAATCCTCCAGTCCCCACGTTATTTCACACCCTTGAAAATAGGTCCTCACACTGGCATAGCTCAGGAGACTCTCCTAGGTCTTCCTTCTAATGGCATGCATGACCCGGAGTTTTTAAGGGCAGTCCCATCTTCCACTACTTGAAGAGCTCTTCCTTCTCCTTTGCTTCCCTAAGCAGTAGCCTGTGGCCCGAGTCAATTTTAATTTACAAATAGCAGTCTCATTTTGGAAGTTTGTAACAGATACTTGCACATAAAATATTGGCTGCAGTGGGAGAGGGGAATTTCGGGTTGTCGCATTTGTCACAGTGCTCAAAATTCCGGCTGTATCGATTTGCTCAATTCATTTTACAGTGCTATTTTCATTAGCTAATCCTGGGGAGTTCGCTGCCCTGTTCTATTAAGTACACACTCACAGGCACACACATTCAGAGTGGGGGAGGACAGATTTCATTAAAAAGTGCCACAGACGGGAAGGTATCCAAGTCACTTCCAATACATTATATTAGCTCAACTGGAGGTTTTCCTTAGAGTTCACAGAGTTCATGGTTAAAGCTTTTCTTTTGATGGCCTGAGTCATGTACTCCAGTATGTCCTTCCTGATCACTGCCTGCTAGCTGGAAAATATTTATGCTATGTGGTTTAAACTTCAGCATGAAAATTATTTTGACAAAATACACAGTAAGAGCACTTGGTCTGCTTTACTTCACGTCAATATGAAAGCGCTTTTCTTGTGGCCTCTTACTTTATTCACTGTAACATCTCAATGGGAACCTGCAAGGTTAATCAAGAACCTGTGTATGAATGGATGCTCTTCACATAACCTGGAGCCATTTTTTCTGCGTGAAGTCACCGATCGTAATTTACAAATGGCTGCTGTAGTGTTTTGTCATCCCTGGGAACATGTGCAGGCACATGGCACATTTTAGGAATGAAAATAATCTAATTTGAAACCAAATCTGCTTGGTACATACCTAGCAGGCTCTGGAGCCCATTTCTGCCATGCTTACCCACCGCTCTACCCTACCACAAGCAACCTGGTCTGCTACACCACCAGCAGCAGAACTGAACCGTGGGCAACCACATCCAGCCCACCCACAGACTCTCTGGCCAGCAGAAGTTTGTTCCCCCCGTGTCCTGCTCGTGGTCTGCTTCCCTCCTTGCCTGAGCACAGCCAGTGAAGCACAGCCACAGCACCTTTCCCAGGCTGTTGGAGTGTCTCATGCCTGGTGACTCTCATTGGGGGAAAAAAGCAGGCAGGATTGGGAACTACAGCAATATATATACACAAATGGGAGCCATCCTCCACTGCAAAGTAAATTCCAGGCAACAGTTTGTGCCACCAGCGAATCATGCAACGAGAGTGTCCGGAGGAAAACTTGCCAGTTGTTCCATGTAACAAATCAAACCCCTTGGAAACTCCTTGCATTCCCAATAGGTGAATCAGTTTTTCTCTTTCTAGGTGACCTCAGCTGAACAAATCATTAATTCAAGAAAGGTGAAAAGACAAACCATGGGTTTTTCAAGTGCTGCTCAGGCACCTAAAGTACAGGAAGCATCTGCTTATAGGATCTATGTTGCCATGGATGGGGTCAGTGCACATAATTGTCACTGTAAAGTGGCAATATTTTCCAGCACTTCACAGGTAAGAGGTTTTGGGGTTGTTTTGTTTTGTTTTGTTTTATGTTTACTCCATATATAGAAAAATAAAGTAGACTTGACTCACACTACTCTCTGGGAAATGCAGACTTTTTATTCATTCATAGTATTTGGAAAGATTCTTCATTCTTACAAAATCCGCATTCACCTGGAGTAGTTTTCAGACCATTCACAGTTATCTGAGGTTGGAGTATTGGAAAACTGCTGCAGGGCAGGGAAGGAATGAAGATGCATAGGCCCCCTAACAGCCAAGATTCTGAATTACATCACTGTTCCATAAATATATTCATTTTATTCATGTTCATTCCTGAAAGAATTTACTGCACCAAGGATGTCATCTTGACTATGTATCTTAGAATTGATCATTTCCCCAATTAAGCTGTTCGGGCCTCAGACTTAAAGAGCTGTCACAGCTGCTGGAAGATGATTTATCTCCTGATGACGGGCAGAGCTCCTGACCAAAAATTATTAATGACAGAGCTTCTTTTTTTGAAATAACCTTAACCCAAGCATATATCTTCTTAGTCACATTAATATCTGAACACATACCTCCAATACTTAGCCAGGTATTAAATGGATGTAAAATCCTAAACCTTAGTCTTTTAATACAGAGCCTTTCAAACGAAGAATAAGAGATTAATCCAGCCCTATTCTGTGCCAGGCTGTACAGCAACTGCTGCTGTTTCATGGGAAACGCAGGCTCTGAACAGTGCTTTGTTTTACATCGCTCTGCTGACTTCCACAACGGAACTCCCCCAGGCTGCTCTGGGAAAGGATTCCCCCCGACAGAAAAAGGCAGGAAGATGAAACATGACATGTGTCTGTTCACCAGTTCAGGTCAATTATTTTTGTGTAAGTCTCCTCTAGGGTTTAGCACCACGCCCACTGAAGTTACTGAAGAGTTCTGCCATTGGCATTTGCGAGGCAAGAAACAGGCCCTTCAAAAGCATGGGTTTGTGACCACTGCTACAGCAGTTGGGGCCCATTGCTGCCCTGGACAAGAGGACTTTATTACTTTTAACAGCTTAGCAAATTTCAATATGAAATAAACTGAAGGGACATTGTTTGTGGGGACTGTTGTATACGCAACATGGCTCAGGTCTGTGGAAAGGCTTGAACAGCAGCGTCCTGATATGGTTGAGTTCTCCTGTAGCATGAATGCATAAAAGGATACAGGCACAAACTCAACTCAAATTTTCTCTAATTTTAATGGCCATAAAATCTTTTGCACCTCAAAAACCACCCTCACAAATGTCAGTGAGAGTGAGGTAATTCACACACTCAGCTGAGCAGTTCTACCATATTCCAGATATATGTCAAAACTTCCGTTTAAACTTTTGTTTTAATTATTTCAAGAATTCATCCAAATGTTTAAAAGTTTCAAACAGCTATGTGTCTTTCTTATTATTCAGTTCCCTTATTATTCATTTTCAAAGGGTCCTCTGACACCTATCAAATCTGATAGACGGAGCAGTGATTTCTCTCAGGCGAGTGTAAATCTTACACCACTTCCCACATGATATTACTTTCCACATGTCTGATGGCTCTGGAAACAAGTAATCAAATTAATAGGACTATTTAACTTTCATTCATATCTTAGCTGCCACCATAAATTTTCAACCATCAGAAGACAGTAAAATGTTAGTTTTGCTTTATTTGGAGAAGATATTCATTTTCACAACTTCTGCCTTATTAAACCCAGCAGTTTATTTCTTGGGTAAGACAGTATGATTCACACTGACAGCAGCTTCAATAACCACTCCAAACTTTTGCTATTTACATTTGGTTTTTTGAACAGGTCATATTCCCAGCATTAAAAGTTTATGACGATTTAATAGGGAGACTGTAAATATAATCTACCTTGGTCTGAAAACTTCAGTAGTTAAAAAAATACAGTGGGAACCAAATGCAGCAACACAATTCCTCAGCTGACCCACTGAGCTCCTCTTTGGCAATATTCATTCCTCGGAACATATCAAAACTCTGCTCACTGTACTGGCTTGTCACTGCCTACTGCAGCAGCTTCAATACATTGTTATTCTTCTGCAAAATGCCCAGTAGTCTCAGCCCAGGATCTGTAAGGGATCGTGTCACTTTTCGGGAGCAAGTTTCGCAGTCTTCTGCTCGGCTGTGGCTCAACGGAAATAGCACAGAGAGCTGCTGGTCCAGGGCCAAGAAACTGAGGGCTTGATGAGGGCAATGCAAAAGTCATCAACTATATACAAATGTATGAGTTTTTACTACTCAGATAAGGTGGAGTAACAGCCTGCCTGCATGCTCTGAGTTATGCTCTCAGTTGCAGACTGAAACTTCTTAATTTAAATCACCATGAATCACACCACTTTTCCCCCAATGCCCATTCCTTGGAAATGGTAGGTTTTCAACCCACCCATTGCCAGTATCAGCTCTTTGCACATTTCAGTAAAATACTATTAAGCATTTTCCCCTTCGTTCCCCTTCAGCCTCCGTCCACACACTCAAACCTTTCACTTAGAGGAAGTGCAGAAGAAAGTGTTTAAGAGTTGCTACCAACATTGCTTCCCACGTCTGAGAGGACAGCAGCTGAAGACCCCAGTGAGTCTGTGTGACGCATACAGCAGCATAAACAAAACAGCACCTCCCCTGGTTTAAGCAAATATCTTGGAACATTTAAAGCAGGTGCTAGTTTTAGTGAGGATACTGCACAGTGACTAAGTAGATCAAAACTCACCACTCAGAGTTGGAAACTGCTTGAGCTGTTCTGCATTCTGTTGTAATAAACTGTTTGCAAAAAAGATTATCAGTCTTGTGACATGATAGTTTGGCATTTGCAACTTAAAATTACATTGGACATTTTGCAGCTTTATGATATTGCAAATTCAAGCTTGGTTGGCTAACCATTATCATCTTACTTCTTTCAGAATTGCTGCTTCCCAGGCTTCTTCTTCCTCTTGGAGATATGTGTTTCAGATTATTTTCCCTCAGATTTATTATCCTGCAGTTTTCCGGAATGAATCTTCGTTTCTATAAAAACGCCCGCCTACCTTTATAATCTCTTTAGGTCTCTTTTTATTATCTCATTTTCTCTCTAGTCCTCCTAATTCAATATCCTCTGAATTTTGTAATCATGTTCTTCTCACTTTTTTCTTTTAGATCATTAATGATGGTATTTAATACAACCTCTCTTACACCACTCCTAAAGTACTGCATGATGATTATAATGCTTAGCTTTTAAAAAGCACAATCTATCCGTAACTCAAAAAGCATTTCATATGTCAGGAAATTGCTGTTAGCCCATATTACAACCAGAGATGCAAACGATGCAGGTGCTCACAAAAGCTGGTTTCCTTTCTCTCTGTTTCATCTACAGACAAAGGACAAAGAGATACAAACTCCCCTAGAGCCTGTTTTGGAGTGGCTAAGTGAACTTTCTACTGTGAACACCCCTTCAGAGGACCCCAACACCTCTACAAGTAAAATGAAACAAACAGTAAGATAATATTGCCAGCAGCTTTCTAAAAATAATTTAAAAAAAATTAAAAAGGAAAAAAAAAAGAAAAAAAAAAAGAAAAAGGAGATCTAAAAATCCAACAATCACTGTTACTTTCTGCTGCAATTTCACAGTTTGGCCATAGCCTTTGGATTATCACTGTCCAATGGTTGGATTATTGACTGTCCAGTGCCAGGGGCAATCTGATGAGCAGCAGTGATGTATTACAGATATTTTTCAAAGGTGGAAGGAGGTTTGTCTCACTTTCTTTGGCCAAATTTCTCTCTGAATAATTAGACTCTGAATGCCTAAAGTGTCAAAGTCTTTATTTAGGTAGGATATTAGCTTCTTGAGATAAAATTACAATGTAATTTTTTTGCACTGTTAAGCAGCTGCCATTATCCACATGAAAGCTCTATGCTGCTGATTGATGAAATAAATTATTACCTCACACTCCTATCACCATATTTATAGAGATGGTGTCCATGCTACTGATAGCAAGACCACAGGATAATTTTGTCATTTACTTCATTTAACATGACCCATGCCTACAGTCTCCTTGTCAGGAAGTTACTCTGCCATCCCAAGCCTACAAGGAGCCGCAAGCGTGCAGGAACTCCTGTGCGTTTAGCAGAACACCCCGCACAAACATATTAAGATTAGATGAAGGAGTTTTCGTTCCCTGCTACATTTTAATTAGGTAAAAATCTGCAGGGAACAAAGTTGAGCAGAAACCTCTCCTGGCAGAGCTGTGGCTAGACCACAGGCTCCATATACCTCTTTCATGCTGTAAAAACCTAGACAACCAGTTCCCACTTGCAAGAGTGCAACGTGGGACCAGAGGATTATCCGTCACAATTCAAACGCAATTCTCTGATAATAGTAACTGTGTTCCACTGTTAGAAGTGATAGACTTACATAATTAGCTGCAAGTGCTATTTCTGTGTGTGTAAAATCTTTTAATTATTTCCTTTTTAATTATTTTAAATTACCTAATAACTCTTTGGCAGAGAGGGATGTATGGGAGGGAGGTAGTGCAAAGCCCGCCATCATTATGAAAGCTTTTCAAGTGCTCCATTATGTGCTGTGAGCATCTGACTCTTTGTAGCATGAGTCACCCACAAAGTCTTGAGCCATCAAGTAATTAAGGTTCTTTAATACAGAGTGGGAGGGGAGGAAGTAATACCATTTGTCGTTTTGATCAGTCACATTCCTACAAGTATATATCATAACTGTTTTATAAATGGATTATTAGCAAATCAGATTACAGCACTAATTATTTCTCCCAGCATTTCCTTTGCCCATGTGCTGTGGGCTCATCCACTCCCCAGTTATTTCTACTCTTCCATCTGCTTTTTTCCCCCCTTTGCTATCTCACACACATACACAATCACTTATGTAAACTCACCCAGGACAAGAAGAACCCGACAATAACTGTTATTAGCACTTCAAAGGGAAAAATATTGCTGGTTCTCACTGGAAATCTTTCTGAATGGATACCTGCATGGCAACCTCGGTACTACATGATGGTCGTAACCCAGTTCGGAGCAGAACTGTGTAAGAGGAATTCACAACACAAAGCCATCTCCATGCTGGCGAGCAATCTCAGAAGAAAAGACAAGAATTGGCAGGCCTGAAAAGAAAACCACCTTTCTCACCTTTACTGGAAAAAACAGGGCTGTTAGGTAAGACATGTTAGATAATTTTTTTTTTTCCTTTTTAATGAAGACTAAGCCCAAGAGATCTAGATTATTCCAGGAAAAAATCAAGGACAGGACAAAGTTAAAAAAGAGCTGATGAAAGGAGCAAAGTGGAGGGGTAGGAATTAAATGAAAGGAAAACATGGGTGGAATCATAGGTCATATTTGCTACACACACTCAATGAAATCTGCTATAATTTTAAAGAGCTCCCACAGGATTTAGCATCCCCAAGGAAGTGTAATCATTGTGCCAGCTGTGAGTTTTCACAAAAAGAACAGAGATTTAGATGTTTCTGTTTTGCTGTTTTGCCTACCCTACAAAATTCATTACAAACATCAAGTCGAAGCCTGAAATGTTACACAATATGAAAAGTAAGGCAAAGCTGCTCCCCTAACCAGCAGGATAAACTCCTGCCACTAGATTTACTAGAGTAAAGGAAAGATTTCAGGGTAAAAAATAATGGCTTGTGAGACCACAGATCTTCCGTCAATTTTCCAATCTTGCTTCTCCATTCCCAGAAGAAAAAACAGTCTCGTGTGCAGTCTTTGCACAAATTACTTTGCCAGCTCATAAGGTGGGATTAACATTACCCAAAATGTTTGCTAGGAATGCATAAAGAGTGTTAAAAATGCTGGGTTTAGGCTCAGTGATACTGATGAATTTGCAATGGACTTCTGCATAATATCTGCTTAATCTCTCGTGTAATCAGGGCGCCCACAACCAATTCCTTTGTTGAAGCTGTCCCCTGACCCACACAACTCCTCTCTCCATCGCTACCAAAACATTGCTAGTGTTGGATCTTCTCTCCTACATATTCTCCTCAGCTCAACTATATTTTATGTACATCAAGGCAAAAATAGAGCTTCCCACTCTGTGCTGGCTTTGGCTGGGGTAGAGTTAATTTTTGTCACCGTACCTAGCATGGGGCTGTGTTTTGCATTTGTGCTGAGCACAGAGTTGATAATACAGAGATGTTTATGTTATTGCTGAGCAGGGCTCGCACAGAGACAAGGCCTTTTCTGCTTTTTCGTACAGACATGTTGGCAAGGAGGCTGGAGGTGCATGGAAGGTTGGGAGAAGGCACAACCTGGACAACTGACACCAACCAACCAAAGGGATATTCCATATCACATGACATCATTCTCAGTCTATAAAGCAAGGGGAAAAAGGAGAAAGGGGAGGATGTTTGGACTTATGGCACTTGTCTTCCAAATAACATTGCACATGCTGGAGCCCTGGAGTTTCCAGGAGTTGGCTGAACCTTGTTCTGCTCTGCTTACATGCACAGCTTTTGCTTTACCTATTAAACTGTCTTTATCTCAACCCACAAGTTTCCCGGCTTTGAGTCTTTCAGTTCGCTCCCCAGTTCCGCTGGTGGGGGAGTGAGCAAATGGCTGTGTGGGCCTGGCATTTGTTTGCTGGCTGGGGTTAAACCATGAAACAGCCTTAACTAGAGCTATCATCTACATTTCAAGGCATGGTGATATAGCATCAACAGAGAGGCACTAAAGGGGGGAACATACCCATATCCAGAAGGACTGTTTGAATGCCTGCATCTCCAGGATGGACAAAGTTGTCCCATGTTCAGTTCCACCACCTGCGCTGCAGGTGAGGGAAATGAAAGCCTGGCACAGCCTGATGCACCAACCCCAGCCACAAGGAAAGACCCATACATTCCACCAAAATTTCTTGGCATGTGTCCCAGTAGCTTGCAGGACTCTCTGTGAGGGGCACAGTGCAGGAGGGTGCCTGAATTTGCTTATGTTCTTGAGAAGAGGGTCTTGGGCTGGAGAGATTCACTAGTGTCAGCATCCCACATTCACCTCCCCGGGAGAATGTGACTCCAAAATGTAATTACCTTTCCTTTTCGCCAATCTCAGTTAACCTGAAGACGACGGCTGAATTTCTGCTGGCTGGGAAGCATGGGTTCATCCAGAAATATTTCCCACAACACTGGCTCTATCCCTCAGAAGGGCTTGATTCTCTTCAAATATTGCTATAGTACCATTTTAATCAGTAATTACAAACAAAGCAGTCATAAACTCCCTCTAAAGTGAGTCTCCCTCACTGGTACTGAAACAATAGCATACGCCTATGGTCTCAACTCTACTCTCTCTAAGGTGCTACTTCACAACATTAAACCTATAAAACTCAATCATACTCTAGCCTGGGAGAAAAATTCAGTGAAAACTCTAGAGGAGTCAATTTATTTGGAAGTTAACCAGACATATTTCAATCTCGATTGGACATCTAGAGACACAACATAAATTTTTATATAGGTTATTTGATTCTCACACCTCATAAATTAAATAGAATGATCTCTGATATATCTAATGCCTAGTGGTAAAACTGTGGAAGGATGGATTTCTGGTACATTTGTTTCCAGTGCCCTGCAGTTAGGTCCTTCTGGGCATCAGTTAAGGTTAATGTGAAATGAGGGGCAGTGACAGGAGACAGTTTTAAGTCCTGACCAATTTGCAAAGGAAAGTCAGCCTGTTGGGGCCAGCCTACCAGACACTCTGAGTGGGACAAAGCTAACAGTGAGCTAGGTATTGTTGCCAGGCTCTGCTCAAAATTGCTGCAAAATCATAGAAAGCTGTGGTATTGCTTGGCAAGTTGAAAGAAAACATTCCAGAAAAAAATTGTTTTCATAACACAGTTGGATGACTAATTTATTAGGTTCATTTATCCCACCCAAAGTCACTCACAACTTTCCATGTATTTGCCATGTCAGTGAGCCGATAATGAAGCTTGATTTAAGCTGCAACCAGTATGAAAATCCAATTAAATTGTATCTAGCAAATGTCTCAATTGAACATAGAGTGGGGTAGACATCTAAATCCCATGGTGGGTTCTTGTGTCTTTGACCGAACAATGAAAAGATGAAGTAACACAGCATGTTACAATTCAGAACTTGACCCACACTAACTAGCTGCATGATTCATCCAGTCAGGAAGAGAAAAAATGCTCCTATGGACAACTCTAGTTGTGGTCCATAACTAGACACAGCCTGCATGTGTAGCACTAACTGTGCAAATACACTATTTGTGTCTCCAAAAGTACAGGTAAATCTTTCTTTACTGAAAGATTGCTTTCAGTAAAACACAAGATAAAACACCACATTTTTGTAACTCCCCAAGTAAAACTCACGTGCTCCCAGGAAACAAACACAATCAAATGAAAATTTGTTGCCTGTTACACAATAGCAGTGACATTACAGAGGAAGTTACACTACAATCAGAACTGGCATGTGTCTCATATGCAATAACAAGGCTCAGAGCTGTCAGCAGCCATTCAAGTTGTACTGATTACCATCAGCAGGAAAGTATGCCTCTGAAGTATTTTGGTTACTTGTTCCCATTTTTCTTGGTACCCCCTTACTTTCTCCCCCTGTTTCACTATTTTATTAAATTTTTTCTTCCCCTCCTTTTTCCCTTGCTTGTTTCTTTCTTCCAGCCCTAACTTTATTGCTTCTGAATTTCCTTCCCATGAGCAACCCCCATGTTTTTCTTCAGCATTCTCATTATTTTCTCAACTAAAACTAGGCTTAACTGGTCATATTATAGTAAGATTATTACTATATGTAACTGCATTTGTTAATTTAGAAATCTCTTCCAGTCTTATATTTCTTTCTTGTTTCCTAGTTAATTTGACAAAAACTGGTCATTTTGACAGAGATTTGTGTGCGGAGATTAGTATCATTACTAAGCTTCAGAGTGAACATCCCAATGTAGTGCAGTGCAAAGGAGGAAAATGTGGGAAGGAATTCATTTTTCCCAGAGGTCTCATTTCACATAAGGAAGAGAACTCTTTATCTGTTATGCTATCTTGCTTTTAAAGGTTAGCTTTGTAGCCAGGTGGGTGAGCAGCATTTTATTACTAAAGTAAGCATGTTTCCAGGCTTCATGTGCCATATGGCCCACAAAGAAATAAAACCCCAGCCTATGGGCAGGGCGTTCAAGACCTCTGCTCCAGGCAGCTGCATGCAGCTCTGAATTCTTGGTATGTTTTTCAGAAATTTTATGCATTCTAATTTGATTAAGTTCCTTCTCTTGGCAACTGGTCATTGTCAAACCCTTTTCTGATCAGCAGGGGACTAATACAACCTGGGAGCTCCAGCCCCGGCAATGGAAAACATTATAGGCGCAATGGACGACATATTTGCAAAGAATATCTCCTGCACCTGGACTCCATTTATTAAGTTTGCAGAAAGGACAGCTCCTGCCAAGAAGCCAGACACTCTGACCTTGTGTGAACCTGCCTGCTGCTTGTGGAGCAGGATCTGTAGCAAGCAGGAGCGAAGGAGGGGCACGGGGCACACTGCTGCTCCTTAGGGACTCGCTCCAATATATGGGGAGTTTATGTTCCAAAGTGTTTTACTTTTAAAGCCTGTATTCTTTCATCTCATCACAGAATATAACGTTGCTATTGAGCTGTATTGCTGTGTCTAGTCAGGGCCTGTGTTTGTATGCTGGTGTCAATCATTTCGTTCTGTACCCTTCATCGACTGCAGCTCACGGAGTGGCAGGTGGTTCCTGCTCTCCAATCTATTTTCCCCCTCCTCAAGCTTTATAACCGATCAAGATCCAAAGTCTCTAATAAACAGTAAGTTAAAAGGCAAAAAAAATCCCAGCATACAAAATACAGCTTGTATTCAATACTCAGCTCATCTTCAGCAAGGCTCTAGTTTTCCCACTATGACATGAAATTGAACTTATCCCATAATGCGGTTCTCATTTAGGATTTAAACATGTTAGCATTTCCCTTAATGATCATGCTTGGCTCTCAGACACTGCAGAGATAAGTGTCCTGCAAATAGCTAAGCTGGATAGATACAGATAGTGTTTTCCTTAATAAAAGCAAGATCCTTCAAAACAACAGATTACCTAACCAGAGTATTATCTTTCCAAACAAATAAGATATTTACTTACTCCTTTTGCAAAAAGGAGAAAAAAACCCCACAAGAACAAACAAAAATCTCTATCCCTGGATAATTGAGTTGTCTACTTCTCAAAACTGCTCCTCCCCCTGAAAGCAGCACAGTACTAAAAAGTGAGCTCCATTTGATGACTGCTGGACAACGTTATCGAAAACCAGGCATACCCTCAGGCATCGTACTGACTGGGGACTGTATTCAGTGCATCCAACGTGCGGTACATTTAGCCCTCTGCATTTGGTACATTTTGGCCCTCTGCAAAATCACTTCTGGGGCTGAAGCCCGCATTGGAAAAGCTTCTCATAACCTGGGAATCAGCCATAAAGCTACAGGGGAGCAGTCAGACTGGAGAGGGGAAGGGGAAATCAGGAGAGTCACCACCCCTTATGGCTGGCAGTGCCTTGGCTGAGGGTGCCAGAGAGGATGGTGAGGGTGTTTGTATCAACATCTGTCCATCAAGAGGAACAGGGACAAGGAACAGCCTACTTATTTTACACTCCATAACACTGGCAGGTCACCATCCCAGGCTTTTTGTTACCAATGGTCTGGGCTGGATTTGAAAAAGTTAAATGGAAGTGAAGTGCTGGGTACTATAATTAGTCCAAAGAGGTTCCCAGCCCCTAATTATGTCTACTTTAGCCATTTAGTACTGTCTCATAATATTGGTACACCCGTTTTTCTTTGTCTGGAAAAGAAAAGGAAAATATGACACATCATTCAGACATATAAAGGTAAAAGACAATTAATTATGTTTATTTATATTGGACTTGCGGTAGGATAATAACAAGGTCATTAAAAGCATAAGTAGTCGAACACGCACACTGTTTACAATCTAGACCTGGAGGTGTGCTAGAGAAAAAGCCTTGAGACCAGAGGACAGGCTGGTGGAGCCAGAGAAACCCCTGCATTGGTGGGCTGCAGGGAAATTTGGCAAACTGGGAAGAACAGGCAGGGTATCCCATAACAAGGTAACATGAGTTTTGCCACATTTGTATTTTGCTGTGGTGTTTAATTATTATGACCAACCCCCAAAACATACACTGTTATCTCAACAAGATAAACAATAGCAAGATATACCCTTATGTTATGCTGAAGCCAAATACTGGGTACATATGCATCAACTCAGGGCAAGCTGTTTGTTTGTGGTGGGGTAGTTGTAATTCCACTCCCTACAGTTGCTGTAAAGGTAGAGAGGAAAGATTGCATTGATAGCCTGGCTTCTCACTGTCCTGCTTCCAAGGAAGTGAGACAAGATCAAGTCAGTCTGTACATACTTCTGTGCCCCTGAACACTATTTGATAAAACTTAAAAAAAACCCTCCCAATCATGTTTACAAAATGCAGCTTGTGTTTTCGATAATTACTTCAGCAACCAATAGATGAAGAAGTATGCTAACATACTGCATAGACCAGGCAGAAGAAACCAGAAGTCAAAACATTCCAGCAGGACTATTTGCACGTGTTAACTGATCTACTAACTTGAAAGCATTCATTAGCAGAAGGGAGTCAATTTGATTTCACTGGACTTTCTAGATCACTTTAAAAGATAAAAATTTTGCTCTGCTGCAGCACAAATATTGCTTTTCCTCATTAGAACTGAATTCCACTTATTAACATAAGTAAGAAAAGGGTATTGTTTGTTCAAGATAAGTTATGAAAGGAACTAAAAATTTATGGAAAAGTTGTTTTCCTAAGCAAACCTGAAAGCAAAGGGGGGAAATTTTGGTAAAATGAAATATTACCAATCTTTGTTTTCTAAGAACAAACAAATAAACAAGGCTCATTTCTTGCTGAAAATATGCTTTCTGAGGGAAAAAAAAAATAGCAAGAGGTCAGTGTTCACTGTGCTCTAACTTGGAATAGTTAATTCAGTTCTTCCTAATACTCTGTGACTGCCAGCCTCTAGCCAAAGAAAACAAAGACCTGGTAGGCCTTTGCAGATGTTTTAAAATAGTAAAGCTTTCCACCCATAAATACTACTTCTTCCTAGAGCTCTAGGGAACACCCAACTCTGCCTTTACTGTCTCTGTTTCTGGGATGACTAGTATGTTCTCATAAGTGGGTTGCTTTTGCAAAAAGCAGAGAAAGGAAAAGAAACTTTTTAAAATGCAATCCAAGCCTGGTGTCTTGTCTCACTGGTGTCCCCACAGTCTGGCACAACACCGAGAGCTGTGGGATCAGTAATGGAAAACAAAAATCTCACAAATATTGGTTAGAACAAGCATGTATAACATAATTAGTACTGTAAGTGATTACTTTGTTCCCGAGCAGTAACAAATACTTCTTGAATGCCCTGAACAGGGCAGAGACCACTGCGTGTGAACTGCAGGCTGTCCAGTTATGGAGCAGGGACAGTATCACTGGAGTTCAGAGACTATTGCTCTGCCATAAATATATTCCACCACCTTATCATACCAGCTAATTCTTTCTTTGACAGTTTATTTATGCCCACAAAAATGTTAACAAATCTAAACAAATCTCAAAGCCACTTGTGGATAAGCTGTAAGCAGAAAAAAGTCAGACAAAACCAGGCCTGGCACGTAATTCAGGCAGCTCTGCTCAGGGGTCAGATTTATGGAGAACGATGCTGTAGCACACGTAGGTATCCCAGATGAGAGGCAGCCTATGGAATACCCCAGGTCTGCTCAGATTTAGAGATGTCCTAGCACAGGCACACCAGTCCACTCTGTCATTGGGTCAGTCACCACTTTACTCATCAGCAACTTCCTACCTTCTCCTCTATCGAGTCTTCAAAACAGAAGGAATGGGGTTTTTATCAGACTTCATCATCATGACCAATTACAGCTTTCAGAATTGAGTGAGGTTTGCATACTACTATATAATTTGCGTTAACGTTGGCTTTGCTCCAGTTATAATTATCAGACCGGTATTTGTTTAGTTTTGGGCAAGTGAAATAATAACTTTGTGAAATTTATCTTACTTTAAGCTCATTTTCCCTTATTAATCGTGGGGGGAGAAGTTGCCTTCCTCTCTTGCTATGGCTTTGCACAGATTCTAAAGAGCTCAAAAACTGCTGAGCACTGAAATTATCTGGAATTATTTACAGCAGGCTTTGCTTAACTTTGAAGGGAAGTTTAGAATAATTTTTGTTTTACTTGAAGTATTCCTTGTATCACAGTAGACGCACAGAACCTCGACAATCTCAAACAGATTTGCTCCAAAAACACTCATAAATACAATAAAGAACTTTGGGAGAGAAAAAAGAACAGAATCAATGACAGAAAAGACAATAATTTCTGGCAGGTTCCCAGATCAATTATGCTCCTGCTTTAGCCCTAGGTTCAGAAGGTAAATTTAAAATTCTTTTAAAAAAACCTCAGTGTCAATACTCAGAAGAAATCATCTGAGTCCGTGTGCATTTTTGTACAGTTTCAGCCTGGCAGCATAGAACCAATAAAAAAGATTTCCAACCTGGCAGGTCAAACAGCTGTTAGTCAAAGTCTTTCTCAAAGTATGTCTCTGTGTGGTTTTAGAAAGAAAAACCAGCATGGAAAAAAAAAGGCAGTAGACAGTAGACAAGACTCAGGAAAAAAAATAGCACCCATAAATCGAGTAGACAGGTTAAGTTTTTATATGCTATATTAGAAAATGAGCATGTTATTGACTAATAATAGACTTCAGTGAGAGAACTGGCTAATATGAATACTAACAAATTATCTGTGCTGATAAAAGCACAGAGAGTGATACCTGATTTTGAAGGGCAATGTGATATTTATAGACATTTGTTTTAAGTAGTTTTTGTGGCAGAGGATGCTGCTGAATCATATAAATTTGCCTTTCTAGTGTAAAAGCAGAATGTTTCAAGTAGCAGGTACAGGTAATTAAGCACGCAGCTCATTAATATTGGTCCAAATGCTCTCCTCTGTGAAGGTGAAGAACACCATCACAGGTTCAGGCCAGTGAGCAGAGAGAGAAGTGATCAGGAGCCTAGCAGAGCACCTTTGCTTTTGCTTGGAAGGAGGGAAGATTTACAAGCCCAGCAGCAGCAGGACTCTGCCTACTGCTCCGCCATACAGACCAGGCACACGCAGAGCACTTTCCTGAGGCTGGGATGGCTGAAGGAGCTCAGCGTGCCTAGGCACACTGCAGTGCAGGAATGCCACAGAAGATTCAGCTCTAAATTTTGAAAGAAAAACAAACGAAAAACCAAATCAAAAAACCCCCACCAAACAAACAAAAAGAAAAAACACAACTAAATTTAGGGAAATTTAGGAATTTAGGTGTGTACAGGCACATCAGACAAAATTAAGTTGCCTAAACATATGTGTCTGGCTACACAAGCTGTCCTAGCATACTTGAGAAATCTGTACAGGGCTGTTAGAAATCATACAGGGCCTGCAGAGGTCCTGCACATTTCTCAGGCAGAATATCCCACTAAAACTAAAATTACTTTTGGCAGCCTCTGTAGTACCAAGATCTCATCGGCACTGCCTTGGCTCCCATCACTGCTGAGGGCAAGCCAGTCAGGACACCCAAGGGGCCCTGAGACACCTGCACATGAACCCTTGCACAAGGTGCCTCAAGCAGCAGGTCTGTCTCCCGCACCCTGTCCCCATGAGTGACACCCAGCTTCTTGCACTCCACCTTCATCTGCCTCGCTGCACCTGCAGCAGCATTGGTGTGCAAGTGGCCACACCTGCAGCAAGCCTTGCTAGTTGGTGTCCATGCCTGGAGAGAGCCAACCACTTTCCAGGGCTAAAATACACTATAACTAATTAAGTGAGTTTGAGACATATTTCAAAACCTATTAAGTAGAAAGCTGTGCTACTAAAAAATTTAAAGGGCTGACTTAATTCCCCTAAGGCAACACTTTCAGCTTTGAAAGAATATAACTTTTTAGCCAATAGGTTCTGAAATACATCTCAAAGTTGCTTAATTAGTCAGTTATAGCTGAATTTGGCTTAAAGAGGGGGCTATGGGGGCAGTCATTGAACAACTATGATAGGCGTGGCTATGGAAAAGTGATGCTATAATGTAGATATGGGAGGACCTCCGGCTAGCTTGTGTGTTAATGCTCTGAACTTGCTGATAAAGAGATCTTTTCAGACACCCAAAAAGAGCTCAGGTTATATTTGCACCTGAGTATTTAAATAAAAGCCTTATATTGTGTCTCCTGAAAATCTAAATTCCGAAAACCTGTCAAATGCTCTGTGCCAGATTCTCATGGGGTGTAATCTAAAGCAGCTCCTTAGCTTGCCAACAGCTTTCCCAATTTACATCACCAAAAAGACCTGGCCAAATGCCAAGATGTTTAGAAAAGCAGTTCCTTTTCTTCTTCAGTTTCATTTTCATATACCTCTGCACTTCGCACTTCGCTCAGCTACAGAGTAGAAACAGAAGCAACAAAGTGCTCAGAATTAAAATGTGCACTTGCCCTATTTTCCTTAGCAAAGCAGCAGAAATTTTGTGAGCTAGCCAGTCCTCTGAGACTTCCAGCCCCATTTGGCAAATTCTTGAGGTTCGGATAATAAAATTATGAGACAATTCCCACAGGTATATTTTTCACCTTTTTAAAATCTTTTATATGATGTATTACTTTCATGTGATGTTTCCCACAGTTCTGCTCTGATAAAATATAGAAAATTCATTGAGTAACAGTCTCCTTACAAAAGCCAGCACTGGCAGTGTACATCTGCTGAGGATGAATCCGGGATCATGTTTCATCTAGTAAAGTACAGAAATACAAGGTGCCATTTTCGGACTCTGTGACCTGAGACTTTGAAAGTCTACACCTTGCCTGCTGGAAACTACTCTGCTGTGGTCTGTCTTGCAAACAAGCCTTGAAAATCTCCAGACCCCACTCACCACGTATTTACATTAGCATGCACCAGGAGTGTCTTGGTTGCGTTCCCCGACTCTAACACATGTGGTCTCAGCTGAAGGCCACATCTGAAAAGCCTGATGTTTCCAAAGGAGCGAAGATTTGATGACTGACACAATTTTTTCTGCCTCTGTCAGAGCTATGTGATAGAGTCTCAGAAAGAAAGAAGACACAAACTTATTTCTCGAAACACCCACACAGCCTTGCAGCCCACGCTCTGCAAGATGCCCCATCCTGGAAGCAGACTGCTGGGTTGACATTGGTGTAGCTTATACACGAGAACATGGGCAACATAGGCAAGAAAGGGAAACACCCCAGCTTGTGTTGCTGCAAAATGAGACAGAATGTGAGCAAAGATGCAGCTGGCTACCTGAAAAGAGAAAAACCATAGCTCTTTCTATCCCTGGCCCTTAGTGCACTTTGGACAGCTTTCTAGCCAAGCTACCTTCTGGAAAAAAAGAAAAGAAGAAAAGAGAGTGGCACAAAGCTTATTATTACCCTTTATGGAGAGCCTGGAGATCCCAGTCTTCCTCTTATCTTCTCCTCTTCCTGCAAAAGCAAACCTGAATGCATCACCCTCCAAGTCCATCAGAGGAGGAACAGAGCAGGCAAGACAAGAAAAGTCACTTTGGACGTCTTGCAGTGGGGTTGCCTGGTTGTGAGGCACAAGAGAAGCAAGAACAGCCTTGGAGAGTTGCCATGCCCAGCCAGCCACCAAGCCCCACGAAGCCTCTCGCTCACTCGCCCACCCGTGGGACTGGGAAGAGAATCAGAAGGATAAAAGCTGGAAAACCCATGGGCTGAGATAAAGACATTTTAATGGGGAAAGCAAAAGCCATGGGCAAAAAGCAAAGCAAAACAAGGAATGATTTCACCACTTCCCATGGGCAGGGAGGTGTAAAACCATCCCCGGGACAGCAGAGCTCCACCACATGTAAGAGTTACTTGGGAAGGAAAACACCATCATTCCAAATGTCCGTCTTGTGGCTGCACTGTGCTCGGTTGATGGCTGGGGTTAAACCACGACTGAGTTACTTAAGGAGAGGACATATTCCTGAGGAATGGGAGAGTGAAGCAGATAGATGCATTTGTGCCACAAAGAAAACCAGTGGACTGATAAATGAGCAAAAAGCAAAGGAACTTCAGTCCAGATTCTCTGGATTTCCTGCATCTGCCCCTAAATAGCACATCCAAGTATGTGTAATGCCATATTACAATTCAAGTGAACGATCCATATTCTTCATTATTTCACAAACAATTTCACTCGTTTCTTCCTTCTCCAGGTGTCCTTAAACAGTTAAGCAAAATGAAGAGCATTTTCCAACCTCCTGCATATAAGTAACTTGATATATTAAATTGTACTGCCATCAATTATTAGATGAAGATTGCCATTAAATATTACAATGAAGAGTATTATCAACATTGCATCTGACACAGATGATAAAACTACATATATGGATGGATGTAATCTGTTCTTTGGTTTATGAACTCAGAGTTCCCTAGACTGTGTCGCTGATGACACAATATCCCCAAATGGTGGATTTTGTATGTGATACATCTGAAAGATGTGCAAAAACAGATGTAGCCAGACAGCTCCCCTTGGTTACATACATAAGGAAGCTTCACAGAGCAAGTTATTTTAGCTAAGGCTGGCAATAATTTATTCTGAATAAATTGCTTCTATATCTGTTTCAGGCAGCAGTGACATAGGAAGAATGTGAACTTTTTTGTTATATCAACTCATTTTGAGCCAAATTATGCTTCTTTTTGAGTATTTGCCATTGCAAACATAGAAGACATGTGGATCTAGATATTAGCACCTTCTAAAAGTTGGCTCAATAAAAGCTGTTTAGCACTTAAACATGGAAGCTGTTGTCAGCTTCACAGATGAGTAACTCATTCCAAATTTTGGAAATGGAAATTCTGATCTGATGTATATTTCAGGCTTATTAAGCAACTATATTTTCTAGGCCACAATTCAGTTAAAATTAACTCCAGCTCCCACACTGTGACTTTCCACACATGATTACGGAAGTCATAAAAAATGAACTTGATGTGGGTTCTTCTACTGTAAGTGGAAGAAAATGTACCCTGGAGCCCAGACTCTTCATTCCAGAGAGCCACAGGACAAAGAGAATACCTAATTACACTGCCTTAGCTTTGAAATATTATTAAAAAGAAGAATGTGTTAGACTTTATCCTAAGAAACACCTTTTCTTTTCTTTTTCCTGTAATTCCATCAAACATTGAAGCAGAGACCAATAAAAAGACACCATTGTATGTTTATTGATTCTGCATTTTCCTCTGTCCTCTAGACTTTAAAAGGGAAACTGTAAGAAGGAAAAAAATAAACACCCCAGTGGACAAAGCTTAAATCAGATTTGAGATGTTTATTTCTGGGATATTAAACTTAAGTGTCTTTTCAATATATCTCCTTTTCAATTTTTTTCTTGCCTCTTGAAAATGAGGTCTGCTGAAGATCTCATTGTTGTTTTGAAAACGTGAGAATTATTTTTCAAATGTGCTGCTCCTCCCTCCACATCTTCTATTGGTCCAAAACTCACTTTTCTTTGTACGTTCATGTGGTTTCATCACTACTGACACAAGGTCTTTTTCCTAGTCACACCAACTGGAACAGTTTTGGTCAGTTTCTCTGCATTCAAACCTACCTCTCTGAAATTCCATCTGCAGAAATGCCTCTCCTATTAATTTTTCTTTGCTTAGCTCTATCCCCGCTTCTTATTTTTAACTTAAGCCTAATACAATCCTAATGAAATCAATGAGAACGCTTTCATTTGACTTGAGCTGGACCAGGTAAACTTGCACCAAAAAGTTTAGAGAAGATTATTAAAGTCTTCTAGCACATGGGCTTAATGAGTGAAAGTCAGTAACTTCACAGCTGAGGCGTCAGACAAGAGAGTTCTTGTCCTCAGCAAGTCACAGTCTCAGGATACCAGTCTTTAGACAGGCTACTTGTTTATCACAGCTACAAAAAGATGAGGTGATGACATTTAGTTTAGAATACACCTGAGCAGCTGTCTGAAAACCTAAGCTGCTTTAGTGACTGAGTGTTAATAAAAATGTTTTTCATGCTATCAGTAATGTATTGACAGTGTGGGGCTGCCAGTCCCACACTTGTTCTGCTAATTCACTCCAGATTCTTGCACGTATTGGTGGACCAGGGCCAGGACAGAAAACAAAAAAAGAACAAAACAAGCTCCATCCCTCTTGAACCCTCTGCCCTTTCTACTCTAGACACGACCATTCTCTTCTCTTTGCTGGGAACTAATGTTCACAGTGTGACTAAGAAAATGATTCAGTCCTAAAAGCCGCTATGTGATTTAGCAAAACAAAGGGCTGACCTCCCCAGCAGCATCATCAGCAGCGGCACCAGACGCTCTTGAAATATCTAAAAGGCAAATGCATTAGTATGTTCGGCCACCATGCTGGCTAACGACTGGACATTTTTGAACATATGGGATCATTATTCCAGCATATCATCAGTGAACTTTTCAGAAAAGCTAATTAAGGGGTCCTTTAAATGCTTACCACAAAGTTGGGTTTTACCAGAGTTCCTCACTTCCATTTGAAGACTTAGCAGTTTTCATCTCCCCTGCTCCCACCACCTTTCCATTTCCAGTGATTGCTGAAGATGAGTAAAGCTAATTAAACAGATTTTAAATTTTTTAATTATAACTTACCTTTACTTTTATTTCCTATGCATTTCCCGCTGACACAAAAAGGATTTAGAATGCACTGTGGCCAATGTCTACTGACGGTTCATCTTCTGAGCTACCTTCCTTCATATAGATCTCTCCTGTAACTGCTTCTCTACTTTAATGGTTATTGCAAATGACTTAAAAAGGTAATTTATAGATTGCAGGAAAGAAAGGTCATTTTCCTGGTCAATAGCTCCTAACAAGGGGTAAATGCTATGGGCAACCCTTCCTGCTGATCAGAATAATTTGCTAGGAAATGTGTAGATGACCAAAACCTACTGGAAGTCTGAAGGTAGAAACAAGACTTTTCACTTCCTTGCAAGGCAATTTTCCTTTTAGGGTTGTATCCTCTCAGGATAAAAACAACAACCTGCAAACCCGAGGCAGGTGAAAAGATCATTATCTGCTTTGTGAATCCAAATCTGGGGCATCTTTGAGGAGATAAACCTCTCAGGATTTCAAAGTGCGAATGCAGCATTGCCGCTGCTGTGACCTCTAAGTCCATAGAAAATGCTAATAATTGAAGTGTGAGCTATTTAAATGAATAAACCCATCAGTGACAAATTAAGTCTTCATTGTTAGGTAAACCATTGCTGGTAACTTCAGCAGAAGCACCCGGGGGTTATTAAGCTTGTTGTATGCACTGAAAGACACTGTGAGGGGATGGCAAATGTGCCTTCATCAGGATAGTCTCAGGGGAAAGGGCTGTCAGGATGACTGATAAAAAAAGACATTTTCCCATCTTTCATTAAATTATTAAAATTCTCCTTTAGAAGTTTTAAACAAAAGCAATATCATAGAACCATAGAATATGCTGAGTTAGAAGGGACCCATCAGGATCATCAAGTCCTGGACTTCAGCAGGACACCCCAAGAGTCACACCATGTGCCGAGACCATTGTCCAGACACTTCTTGAACTCAGACAGACTTGGTGCTGTGACCACTTCCCTGGGAAGCCTGTTCCAGTGCCCAACCACCCTCTGGGAGAAGAACCTTTTCGTAATACCCGACCTAAACCTCCCCTGATTCAGCTTCAGGCCATTCCGTCGAGTCCTGTCACTGGTCATGAGAGTGAAGGGATCAGTAACTGCCCCTCAGCTTCCCCTCGTGAGGAAGTTGTAGACTCTGAGGTTTCCCCTCAATTTCCTCTTCTCCAGGTTGAACAGAAAAACAGATCTCAGCCCCTCCTCATACAGCTTCCCCCAAGGCCCTTCACCATCTTCATGGCCCTCCTTTGGACACTCCCTAATGGCTTAATGTCTTTTTTATATTGTGGCACCCAAAACTGCCCCCAGCATTCGAGGTGGGGCCACCCAGTGCAGAGCAGAGTGGGACAATCCCCTCCCTTGCCCAGCTGGCGATGCTGTACCTGATGCCCCCCAGGACACGCTTGGCCCTCCTGGCTGCCAGGGCACTGCTGGCTCCTGTTCAACTTGCCATTGACCAGTGTCCCCCGGCCCCTTTCTGCAGCGCTGCTCTCCAGCCCCTCATTCCCCAGTCTGTACACACCGCCAGGGTTGCCCCATCCCAGGTGCCCAACCCTCTAATTTGTCAAGGTCTTCATTTTGACCAGGCTGCTCACATTACAAAATGCTTCTGATGCCGGTGGTCAGGGCAAGGTGCCATCAGCCCCATGCCCTGTGCTACAAGCCATGCTGTGGTACGGCACTGGCTGGGCTGCACATGGAGGGAGAGTGATGTCAGCAGAGCAACACACAGCTCCAAGGGCGCTGCCACGTAACCCCAAACCACGACCAGCATCGCCTCTGGAACTGTGCTAACGAGTGAGCAGTGCTTTGCAAAGGACCTTCTCCAGCAACAGAAAATGAAATAACAACAGGAACCCTGTCTCTCAGAACACCAAGAAGTATATGCAATGCTTGCTCTCATTCTCCAGCTTTTAGCACAGAAATAGTTTAAACACCTTGCAGCTGGGTTTCTCTCACATTTTTAAGTGGTAAGAATTTTTAATAGATATCTTGGAATAATAAACAACCATTAAAATACGTAAATTTAAATGATTGAACAAAATGATCACACAGTAATTTATCTAACAAAATATCTCTAGATTTTAATTTTTTTATAAAATAATAGTTTGAGAAACCTTGATCCTCCAAGCAAATATATACTTAGAGTCAGAAAAACATCACTTGCTTCTGTAGTAATGCGATTTATATGAGTAGACCCGTGCACACACTGAAGCACTTATGGGACTGGGAATTAAGTCCCAGTTAAAAAAGAAGTTAAAAAGAATCTGAAATGATTGCACACATGTACCAGAGGAGTTCATATGTATTGCATCCTGTGGAATAAACATCCCTGTGTCAAGCTGCATTGCAGAAAGCTGTGCTGGGCAGATGGCAAGGGGACTGGAACATAATTCCTCCCACCATCACCCACACACATTGCCTGGTAAAACAACAATGCCAGTGTCCTTGCTACTTCCACTTCAGATGGATGTGATCATCCAGTAGAAATGTCAGAAACTTTGCCCCTCAAAAGATCCAGCTGCCTATGAGTAGATATTTTGACAGGAAGTCAAAATAGGTTTAGTTCCAGTTAGAACGTAAGCACTCGGAAACAAAATCCCTTCTTGTGTTGCTGCTCTGCTTTTCCTGGCTTATTTCTCTCCTATTCTCAGTCCTGTCTGCTTTGGCCTGGTCTGTCTCCTCCTCCCAGGGCAGGAGGAGTCCAGGAGGTCTTCTCTGGAGCAGGGGAGATTGCTCTGATGTGCCTGCTCACCCGATACCCTTCACATCACCATGACATCAGTCACTTCTGCATGTATGTCACTAAACATGTATAGAGCGTCAAAATGTTTTGCAGCTTACATAAAAGTGTAAAAGTATTACCTATTCATGACAGGTCATCTAACAAATAAATGAGCCAGAGCAACTCCATGCAATATCAGTATAGATCACATGACAAAAAAAAGGTGTGAAAATACAAAATTCATTAAATTTGTACCTGAATATAGATAAACAGTATAAACTCTCAGAGTCAGCAGCCAGAAAAGACATAATCATGGGAAATTATTTTCCTTGTGGATTGTCACACATTTTTCTGACCTGTCAAATATCAAATACCTGTTGTTTTCTGATCAGTAGCGAGCATGCATCCTGATAGGAAGTAATGTTAAAATCTCTATCACTTTGCCATGATCTGTGTATAATATGACTTTGTCTCCCAGACCAGAAGATTTGCTCCCATGTGAAAATGGAAACATGGATTCACAACTACTCAGCCCAATTTGGACATGGATATTATATAGGTATCTCAGGATTTTGGTGGTTTTCAGAGCAGACTTCATACAAGCTAGTAAAATGCAATGTATCATCAACTTCGCAATAACAAGGTTCTAAAATGCAAATAAACATAAATATGAATATAAATAAGTGAATACTGCCAAATAACCTGATAGCTCAGCTCACAGGTCAGGCTGGTCCCAGTGTGCCATCCTAGTTTCTGCCTTCATGGAGCTAGCCCTACGTACCACCCATGCAAAGCTTCCCACATCTGTCTGAGCATTCAGAAGCCAATTAAATATTCATTTGCAAATTAAATTATGGCTTAAAATATTGCTCCTCATCTAATTCACACCACCTGAGTACTGCACTCACAAACTGCCTGGAAAACCAGGGAGGAATAAAAATAACAGGAAACCCAGGTCAGAGACCATGAACATGGGTGGGGGCAGGGGGAAAGACTATGGTGTCTGCAACCACACAGAAACCTGGATGCCTTTCCTTTGCTGCTTTTTATCTGAGACCTCAAGATTAAGACACCTATAGTCCAGTGTTTGCATGAATGGTGCTCCAGGCATGCTGTGGGCTCAACTGAGTTAACCAGGGACAGGTATTTGATGCCATTTTGGATGACTTGCAGTATGAGGACTCCAGCTGGGAGTCCAGGAGGGCAGACGTCTCTTATAGGTGATGCTGTGGCTAACCTCTGTGGAGGACTCAAGTACCCAGAGCATCTGAGGCCACTTTGAACTGCAGACTGCAAGAAGAGTAGTTACCTCTCAGCCTGAATCCTCCATACACCTGCCTGCCTGTGTGCCTTGAGACCAGGAGCACTATCCTGCTGCCTACACTACCTTTGGTGAGAGGAATACTAAATCATTCACAGTAGGACTAATGAAGAATGAAAGCCCTATTTCTTTAAGCTGTATGTGTTTGGCAAAAAAATAAAAAATAATCCATTTATGAGAACTAGTAAGATGAGTGTCCTCCTTCCCACCTGGGATTGCATTTGAGAAAGAAATAGAGAAGGTAGAAGAAAGTTCGAGGTCTTCTACCTTTTGGGAGATAGGGGTTTGTAACCAGGATACCATTTCTTAAAATATATCTATTTAACTGAGAGAATATGAATAGATGAACTTGCAGAAAAAAAAAACCTAGTTCAACTCATGTCCTACTTACTTTAAGGATATTAAGGACACAATCCTTCGTCTCTAGTAACCAGGTATAATCAATAATTTCTTTTGCTTAGAGATTTTTACATTGTTTCAGGACAGAAAAGAGATACAGACTCTCACTAGGATTTCTACACTGCTCAAAGCCTTGGATATCTGAGACATCCACACAGACATGGCAGATATGACACACAGACTGTGAGAGATTGGGAAATGAAGACAACATTGATGGTTAAATCCTGGTTGTACTGATTTCGGGGGCAATTCTCATTAACTGCTGGTTAGAGTTTCACCAAAAGAGCTTTAAATGAACACAATTAGCATCATTATGGAGCTCTCTCATTTACTTGACTAGTAGTAATTTCTGTCATCCTTTTTCCCTTTAAGTGTAAAATTAAAGATCTTTTGCCTGATTTTTCCTGAGTCCTTCAGCAAGGATTCCCAGCACCTACAGACAGAAATCACAGTCAGGGGATCAAACATTCCCATCACTATCCACTGATTCCCTGGAAACTCTGCAGGGGAGAGAAGGATACGTGAGATGAGGGGTCTTGAATGCCCAGCACCTCCCAAGACCTGCCAAATTGCTCTGTGTATTCAAGTATATAAACTCACGTAGTGGTTTAAATTATACACAATACAGCAAGCATTTTGAGCAGGATGTTTTGCTAAGCAGGGATTCCAACATGCTTTAAGCCTGCAATATAAGAAAGAATGGACAATCAGTAAGGGAAACTCTCTATCAAATACTTTTCTCTATCTAAGAACCTCTGGATAAATAAAACTCCATTTCAGGATGTGGAAGTGAGAGAGTCAGGAAACTACGTGTTAGAAGCAGATACTGCACAGAGGCTCTCATCAGGTGGCAGGAACAAAGCTACTCCATGAGTCACCTGGTGAGGGCTTTTGTTCAGTTTCCATTAGGATTTCTAAGGAGTTCATTCAAAGGGAAAAATGAGGAACAATGACACTCAGAATTAAGTACACAAAGAGCACAAATGTATTTTCAAAAGCACAGATGAAGCAATGAATGTAAGCATGTAGAAGGGGTGGTACAGCTTTGATGGACCACAGTGTCCCAATTCAGCTGTCCCCCACTTCCATGAGGATTTCAGGGGAAAATTATGCTCATAAACATATCCCAAACAACACAATCTCTCTCTTTCTTCTGTCCATCTCCTTCTAGTCTATACCCCCAGTTTCCTATGCATGCCCAGAGAGTCTGTATCTTTCTTTCTCGTTTTGTTCAACAGAGAATGGCCTATGTAGCCAACAATAAAGTTAGACGGAGATGAAACTTACTGTTAATGATGTGGAGGCCAAATTATTATTTAACTTTTAAATATGAACAATACTTGGCTCCAAATCTCATTTAATCTTCATGGATATCAATTATATTTTGTCATTTCTAGACCTGTGAAATTTCATTTCTCCAAATGAGCTCAGTAACTAACCCACAGCCACTTTTAAAAAAATGTTCTATTCTCAGATTTTTTCAATATGGATTATGAAAACATTAGTTCAATGGAATTTATATGGCCTATTTGACATTCTTTTCTCTTTAGTTGGATTTGAGATGATATTCAAAGCCAGGGCTCTTTCCAAATGCTAAAATATTTGTTCTCAGAATAAATGTGTGAAAAGATCAGACATGGTTACAGCTTTTATATAGCGACTGCTTGTTTACAATGCTAGCAGTCTTGCATTATACTATTATTTTTTTCACAGTGTGCATTTCATTTCTGTGGATGAGACTGCAATGTTTCAATGCAAAGATACCCCTAGGAAAAGAATGCAAACATTTCTAAATTTTGTACATTCACCACCAAACACTCAGGAATGGGAACAGCGGACAACAGTGAGCAATGTCTTTGAGAGGGAGCTTACCTCTTGAAGGAGGTGCTCCATAGGAAACTCCTTATCAGCCAGGCTCCGTTTCCAAGGTGTATGGAGGAAAAGGCTGCTTTGGGTGCCTGTATTCCTGCTTAAAGGCTGCCACAAAGCCTGGCACTGGTGGTAGACAAGAAGATCTGCAGCATAAGGATTACACTCTACCCTGGTGCAGCTTCTGGCCTCAAAAGAGGCACCGAAAGACCTACAGCCCTAACAGGGGGCAGCCCTAACCCAGGGCAGGTCTCAGTTCCCACCACTCTTCCCTGCCTTGCTCTGAGCAGTAAAAGAAATTGCCATCAAATGCCATGCAATAGCACCAGTCTCTGCAGTCTCGGTCCTTGCTGGTTCTTAGCCCTGGGTTTGTCTCCCAGCGTTTGGCTGGGATCTACTTCCCAGTGCAACTGTAGAGCTGAATTCCCAGCCTCGAGTCCTGACACACACAGCCAGTTTGCAGGACTTTGCAGTGGCCCCAGCTGGTGCAGAGAGGCGATGACTGTTTTTTTCCATCCATGGTCTGGATGAGCAGCTCTGAGTGAATAGCCTGTGCAGCAGCTGTGCAGCCTGGGCCATCTCATGGGATGGGTTTTAATTTCCCCAGTCCCTCTTCATTCCACCCTCTCGGGTTTTATGTGGGTGGAGTTTTATTTCAGCCTAAATGTCTAAATCTGTTGCCTGAGAAATAGGTGCAATCTGAGCCCCTTCCTGTACTCCTGTGTTCAAGCTGCTGACCACAAACACAATAGGTTTCATGCTGCTAAGAGCCACCTGTTGAAAGTGTTCAAAGGCACGCCCATCCATTTGCATTCCCCACTGCCTGTTTTCCTGCCTGTGACTCCAGCGTCTCTCTCCGAGCCACTCGCCCAGTGTGTCGGGCTGCAATCATTGCAGCGCTGAACCGATTCAACATCTTGAAAAGCTAATTAACTTCATAAAAAATTCATATAGGCATGCAAATACTGTGGCCCAGATAAATAATTAACTGAACTCTTCCACACCAGCGCCAGCATGCTCCAAGGCTGCCCTCTCTTGCCAGGCCTGCTCAACAATTATTCAAGACATGCGTTTGATGATTTTCTTCAAGGTGTAAACCTATGCGGCAGCTTAATAAACAACATACATTGCACAGTCAACATTGATTTACACATCTTCTGAAGAGATGATGCATGAAATGATCAGAAAAGTCAATAATGCAAGCAAAATGTATGGTCTTGAGATAAGTAACAGAAAACAAAATCAATGCCTTCCAGCTATTATCATCATGAAGTAGAGTTCATAATAGATAACATTAAGTTTGAACAAGTTGCATCATTCTAATACCTGTAATCAGCTGTCACTTCTGACAATAATTGCCAGAACGGTATTCATATACGTACATGCCGGTTCTACCTCTGGTGCTAAATGCATTTAGCTGAACAATCAGGGCAAACAATCTGACGAGCCAGATATTTTATTATTCTGACATTAAAAAAAAAAGCAGACTGCAGAGCCCATTAATCATGACCTGTATTGCCATGTACATACAAATATTCCACTGAAGAAAGCCAAAAACTTGCTACAGGCCTTCTGGAATAAGAACTGGAGGAAGATGAGATGGTGGATGGGATCACCCTATCACTAGCTCTGAGGGGTAAAACTCATCAGAAAGAGGCAGCTGGCATTATCAGAGCACCTGAGCAACAATGACTCAATCACACAGCACAGGCCAGGATACCCCTCAACTTTTTATCCAGAGCTTTACATTGGACTTATCATATGGCTTTATATCAAGGATTTCTGATAGCCTCAGGATGCAATCAATATGAAAGCAACAAAAGAGAAAGCTCTGACCACTGAGGGCTTGCCAACACAGGAAGGTACTTTGACACCTGGGAAGGTGTGAATGCAGAGTGCAGTGGCTCTGTCCGTCTTGAAAGCTGATAGTCTGACATGCAGTAAAAGTAAAGACACACAAGGCTGTCTGAGGGTGGAAGAAGTTTCTACATGGAGAGCTGAAGTTAAACATCTACATGACAATAGCCCTCAAGCCTCCCTTTGAAAACATTTCTCACGGTATTTCAGTGTGCATAACCTATGCCACTAAGTAAAACCAGGAGGAGTTGCCGTCAGCATGCAACAGAGGGTGCCAAACATGGCTTGAGCTATTTGTGGAAACAATCGCCCTGTCTGCTGCACAGAGGGCTGGTAATGACAAACAGAGTTGCTTCCCTCCAGCCAGGAGCATGAATTTGGCTTCATGCATTCACGATACAGCTTCGACCAATTGACAATTATTCAATGGCAATAAAAAATACATTGGCAGTCTCAATCCAGCTCCTCAAAGAGCCATAAAATGCTCACAAAACCACAACAAACAGTGACTGTGCACTTTTGAGAGCAGCAGAGACACAGAGTGGGAGATGGGTTCCTCCTCCTTCCTACAAAGCAGGAACAAAGGTAGAGCTTCACCAGGAGGTGGTAGTGTGGGGAGTCTGTATCAATGTAACCATAACTATATTTTTGTCCCTAACATTGGGGGAGAAAAAAAGAGAATAAGGACTATGAGGTGATGATAAGGGAGCTTTGGGGAAACTGTGCCCTGAGTTGCAGTGTCACAGCTGAATGACTATCCCAACAAATTAATTTTGTAATGCTTTTGATTTGACCTGCTGATGAGATGATGGTTTCAGCTGAGTTCTGTTTTCAGGGACCCATTCATCTCCTGAAACTAAAAGCCAAGCTCATAAAGCACAAACCCACACAAGCTAAAACCAATCAGTAGCTTCCCCGAATCCCTGCAAAGCCAAACCATACAGTGCCACGCTGCTCTGCCAATAATAGTAACAAGTAACACTACACTTGGGCTGTAATTTTTCATATCCACTGTGCTGTTGTCATATGATTTACTGTGCTAGCACTGAGAGCCATTGCCCAAGCCCTGTCTCTGCACTCCTCCTGATTTACTTAAATCTTTTTACTTCTATCAGCCACAGGGAATGGGGACACTTACATGTAACAACTGACAATTTGAACAGAAAATACAGAGAAAAGCTGTGTAAAGCAAGTGGCTGAGATTATAGCTGTTGACTTCTAATATTATTTGACAGATGAGACTGCTGCAATTATCCTCTGCTCATGGGTTCCATTACTGGAACAAGAAGCGCACAAAATAAGGGCAATTTCCCAAACAATATATAGGTCCACTTAACTTTGTCAAGAGCCATTTCTGCAAGTGAAGTCCTCCCTGGTTAAAGATACAAGGATAATGTGCTGGCAACTTCACACGAACATTTAGTGCATTCCACATTAACTGCATTTTCAGTTGTTCTTTTCCTGCTCTGTTTGAACCAAATAGGATATTATTTCTAAAGACATTTGTTCAAAGAATAACATTGTGCTTACTGCTGTTGCCTCTCTCAAGAGCTCTTTTTTTTTTTTTTTTNCAACTTCACACGAACATTTAGTGCATTCCACATTAACTGCATTTTCAGTTGTTCTTTTCCTGCTCTGTTTGAACCAAATAGGATATTATTTCTAAAGACATTTGTTCAAAGAATAACATTGTGCTTACTGCTGTTGCCTCTCTCAAGAGCTCTTTTTTTTTTTTTTTTTTTTTT
>VZRS01001510.1:837723-916724 GCA_013398055.1 Ifrita kowaldi
AACCTTTTTTTTTTTTTTTTTTTTTTTTTTAAAGAAGGCCTTTTGGAAAGTTTGCAGCTCACAAGATCACTCTGGATTTTTGCAGAGTCCTGCATCGCCCTGCATCATCCTGTTGCCGTGCACCCTCTTTCTCCCTGTACCGGGAAGGAAGGCACCAACCCCACACAAAGGTTCCCGCTGTCTCCTTTTCCACCCCTGTTTCTCTGAATGCTATGCTCCAGTCGTCCCGAGTCCCACACACCACCCTGCAGCCCCCACCATCCCCATGACCTGCCCCAGGCCACGGCCACCTTCCCTCTCTGCTCCACGGGGACCCAGTCCCAGCCGGCACTGCCAGGAAGAGGAATGCTGGGGGTGGGGGGAAGCAAACAACAAGGCCAAGCGTTTCCTCAATAGCAAAAAATTGTCATTCTGGGGAAGAGGAATCTCTCATACAGACCACTCTGCATGTCCAAAAGCGAGCTCATAGTACCCAACACAGACACGTCGGTGCGCAGGCAGATCTCAGGGGAAAGGTGCAAGTTCAAGATTTCCCTAAAGTAAATACACAGCAAAGGTAATCATCCTCTGAAATGTTCCTGTGCCAAGTCGAACCACCGCATCTACTCAGCGGAGTGTGAAAAAAGGAACATTAGTCCCATTTTAAGTTCAAATCTCAATACAACCTTAGCAACAGAGTCACTACTGACATATCCATAATATATTTTTAAGGTTGCCCCATTGCTTTGACTTGTGGAGCTATTTATAGATCAAAGGGAGTTTCTTTCTCTAGGAGGAAAAAAAAGCAATGAATTTTCTGAAAGCAAAGGTGAAAAAAAATGAGAACGAAAATAGAGGGAATAACCTGTGGCCTAGGCAGTAGTTATTAATTCTTCCCTCCAGTGCAATCTGTGCTGAACCATAGAGGAGTGAATATTTTTCAGCAGCCTTCCCCAGCCTCTCACACATACTTCAATATCTTCTCCTAGATGTGCCTAGGACCTAATGCACAGACCCTGGTGGGAGAAACACCACTGGGAATCACTGCAAAAACACTTCAGGCTAACATCAAGTTCCTGATTCCCTTCCTTGGAGGTTGAAGGTGTTCATCAGTTTGGGGGAGATTTTTTTTTGTTCCATCCCATGTCATTCAGAAAGCTCTCATCTAGGAAATAGGCCTTGCTTTTCCTGAATTATTACTAACACCTGGTTTCCACGCTAGCTTGTGGCAGTGAGTTTCATGGCTCAGTCAAGAGCAGAGTCACAGATGATGTGAGGAAAAACAGACCTTGACCACAGACAGTAGGACACAGTTTCTCTCCACATCCAACAGCATGACACCCAAGGAGGAGATCTGGTAAGGGGGAAAATGCCGTCACCTTCCAAGCCTACTCTGGAGGAAGGCTCTGACCCCCCTGCCTTTACCTAAACAAATACCCTGACCTAAAAGCATCCTTCAGGTTGTACATGTGAAATGTCCTCAGATGTCTGGTAATAGGGATAGAGTAACTTTTTACACATTTCTGTGAGGTAAATAAGATTTATGTCAATATTACAGAAGAGAAAATTAATCTCAGGAGTCAATGGGAAAGAGAAGACAAGCTGAGAGCATTCAAATGTCAAACTCACAGACCCCAATATCCTCCGGATTATACCTTTTCCCTGCTGTTAGAATTACTAACTCATGACATCCAGAATGCAAGGAACAAAATATGTGATATTTACGATATTTTTTTGCCTTTTACTTTCCTCTCTTCAGCACACCACTAGGTTTTTCCGAGAGATGAGCTGGCTCTTTCCTGGAAAGTGACCTTTGCTGGAGGGCAGGCAGATGGCAGCAGCCACAGACAAGCCCAGTTCTCCTCCTTGACCATGTGTCACTCAAAAGCCCTGAAGATCTCTGTGCTGGAGACCCCAGGTCTCCTCCTGAATCTGGGTCACTGGCAGCACAAAGCCCTGAGGAAGGCACCCACGTGTGATGCAGACCCATCAAGGACCATTCCTCATCTCAGAGACACAGTGATGGCCAAATCTGCACTGTTGCAATGATTTGGGCTTCAGGCTTTGGATTTTTTTTGGGTTGGTTTTTGGTTTGGTTTTGTTTTTGTGTGTGTGGCTTCTTTTTTGTTTCATTTTTTGGGGTTTTATTATTACTATTATTATTATTATTATTATTATTATTATTATTATTATTTCTTGTTCAGCCCTTGCAGTCTTGGTCTCTTTAGCACAGATCTCCTCAAAAAGGCAATCCTTGTACCAGAAAGCCTCAGATTTGCCCTCAGCTCTTCCATAGGCATTGATTAGGTGTCTTTTTTCTTTTTCCCTTAAAAAAAATCAAAAACGGAAAGGGACATGATTTAAAACTAAAATAGAATGAAGTGCATTGTACAAAGGATTATTTCAAGTAATTCTCCTTGAAACTGTAACAAAGGAATGTTTCCTGGGGATTAAATGGACTGTCAGGTAATCAGAAAAGTTGTTTTAGGTTTTCCTCAAGAAGAAAAGAAGCATTTTGGATGGATTTTGTTTCTGGTGCTTTGTGACACTTTACAGCTTATTCCCTCATGTCACACCAGTTTATTTCATTATTCATAAACACGCTGAATGCCAAAATGATCGCAGAAGCTATGGGGCTCTTACACGCTCAGCAACTAAGCCCTTTTCTCCCCATCCCATTGCAAATGCAAGGACCCAGCCCTCTCAATGTCCTTCCACAGGGATTTTCTTTTAACCACTGCTCATCCTGCTACCTTTCTTGTTATGCAGGTGGGATTCCTGGCACTTTACACAATATGCAGGACTCTGAGATGGCCTTGAAGGAGAAATCATATGCAAGAGAGAATGAATTTGTCCCTGGGGTTGAAGTGCAGAGAGCCAGCACACAGGGAACCTTGCATACAGGCTGGCTGCAGTCCTTACTCCTCTGTGAAGCTCTCGGGGTGATAACACTAAAGCCCACTCCCACCACCAATCCCAGGAGGCCTCCCAGACCTGGTCTGGGCTCTCTCACCACACTTCTACCTTGCTTGGCACTGCAGGGGACAGGCTGCCCCTTCTCAGGCCTGGGGCACAAACACCCATTTCCAGCACGGTGTCTCTCTTCCACCCCCAACAGCTGCACACTCCTGTCTAACCTTGCTGCATAATGCATAGGGATGCCTTAAAATGGCCCAGGTCTTCCCTCCAGGCCTGGCACCAGAAGTCCCTACAAGTAGCTACTTCCCAGCTGCTCCAGTCCACATCCTCACCTGCGAGCTCAGGCCTCTTCTCTCACCCTTGCCAAAGCCTTCAAGGGAGCAGCTAGGAAAACCCGGAGAACAGACATCCTCCACGTCCACCACACCACATCAAGCTCCACACCCTTTATATGCCAAGTGGAAAGAGTCCCCCTGCCTCTGCTTGGCCAGGAGCAGCGAGCAGCAAAGGCAAGCACAGCAATGCCCCAAAGCAAGGCAGCCTGGGCTGAGGGGAGGAGACGCTCGCTGCCTCTGTGGGGAGGGAGCCCCACCAGCTGGCCTCTGTGGCTCGCTTGGCCCGCAGCATCGACATCCTTTTGGACTGCTAGATGCTACTGGGTGCCCAAGCAGCAAAAGACACCCACATCCATCTGTGCCTAGGCAGCCAGCTTCTGCTATAGCAGTCAGTCTTTGCTCTTGAAAAGGGTGTGGGAAATAGGGGTTTGAATACCACTGTGACTGTGTGTGGAACGCTGGCTAGTCCTTCACCGGCTTTCCACGTGGCAGCACTGCCACATGTGACAAAGCACAGCCTTGTTCTGTGGTTTTGACCCAGGACTCAAGCACTGGACTCGATGCCACAAACAGCCTCCACTTCCCATAGGCTCACAGGACATGGCTCCACTCATCACATGCTGTGCTGAGCCTGCTCCAATCTGGAACAATTCCTCCTTCATCTGTGTGACTTAATTTTCTCTCTAAGTAAGAGAAAGGAAGATTTGAAACTGCTAATGGCCCTGGAAAATGACGATCTTTTTCTTATTTTATTTTTACTTTTTTAATCTAAAGACACGGTTTTCTTTTCCATGAGCTGCTTCTTTCTAAAAGAATTTTTATTCCAATTATTCAGACACCTGCTGGTGTCCCAGCAGCCCCCTGGCAGCAGGGAACCCTCTTGGGCTGAGCAGCCGAAGGAAACAAAGCCCAGAACAATGTTGAACAGGGAAACAGTACACACACCAGCAAGCCGGAGAGCACAGCAGCAAATGTGTTATTAGTCTGACATCACAAGGGCCTGCTTGTTTGTTTGCTTTACGCTTTTAAATCCCGACGCTCTCTCTTGCCGTGCCACATGTTGAATTTTTCTTGATTAAGTTGAGACTTTTATTATGCAGTGCCCCCAGAAGAATTACAGAGGGGAAGGAGAAAACCCAACTGCATATGGCAAAGGCAGTGAGATAGATACTGAATTCCTCCAGCTTGAAATGACAGGCAGTACAAATAAAGCTCCTTTGTAGCTGCTTTAAGACATAGCATGTACCAGCCCATCTCAACAAATATACCTTGGGAAAAGCCAAAAGCAGAATCAGAGACGCACAGCGAGGGAAATTTTAAAGCTGCCAGTGCAAGTTTCTTCAGACATGATATGTTTGTACAGTACTGCACACTGCCAATTTTGACTGTGTAGTAGTAGTAGTAATAGGAGTAGTAGTAATAATAAAAATAATAGATTTCTTAATTGTTAGTTATTGTTGTTATTATTTTAGGCCTCTCCGAGTCTTTAATTGTAAAAACAACATTGGCCACAAAAACCATCCAACTCCTCTCAGCTAAGTATGCAATGAATGGGATTGACTCTCCTGGACAGACCATTCGGGCTACATCTTTCAGCCTCATTTCCTTCCTTCCTTCCAGTGAGGACCGTGTTTTGCACGAGATACACCAGCACCAAAGCCAGTATGGCAGGACTTCCTCACTTGGAAATAGGCTTCAAGCAGACCTGCAAACTCTGTTGAAGTTTGCATTATGGTGTCAGAGCAGCACAAAACAGCTCTAGCATCTGGCCTCAGGGGCTCAATCAGTTCTGTATGAATACTCATATGATGCAGTTATCATCAGCAAAGCCCATAGCTAAGCGCCTTGCTACCAAGTCTCATGGCTTTGATTTAAGGAGCTCCCAGTAATCTGGGACACTACAATTAACATATTTAATAGAGCGACTAATGGGAAAGAAAAAGGGGGGAAACCTGCAAACTGCAGCTTATGCTGATGTCAGGGTGGGAAAGGAACAAAACCCAGAAATTTTTATTGTTTGAAACTACAAAAAAGGCACATGGAGACTAGTTAACTTCTCCCTTTTATTCTGCACAGTGCAAGGAAAAAAAAATCACAGAAATTAATTGATAGTCAGTAATCTCAGACAGATTGGTTTGTCTTTTCTAAGGTAACATACGAGATTCAAACATTTATTTTGGAACATTTTGACAACCCTGCTCATCAAAAGGCAGATTATCTGTGCTTTCTGGACACCAAATCCTTCCCAAATGTCTCACATAGTGGCACACAAAAGATACAGACTTATTTTAAAAACATACCTCTGTTCCCTACCTGCAGGAAATCACAAACTACGGCAGGTGGGTTATTAAAAGTGTTAGGCAACAACTAAGGGTTCAATAAAGGCATCTGTAGTTGTTCCAGGTAAGAAAATGGCAATGGAATTAATCTAGTTTATAAACAGGATATAAACAAAAGTAGAATCCCTTAGTTAAGAACAGACAATGTTATTACAATTATGATAAATAAAACACAGCTCTTCTGGTCAGCTGGGGACTTCGTGCACTGATCTAGCTTGGGAAACAAGACCAGCTTCAGCTGGCTTGGAGAAGCAGCCAGAAGCAGCAGTGTATCTGATCAATGGCCCGGTAATAATAATGTATTACATACCATATTGCTGAGTTATAGTTATACAGTGCTGCAACAATTGCCAGGCCAAAACTCTAGCAAGGCAGCCCGATGACTAAATACATATTTATCTTTTACAGTGTCTTTTACATGGTTATTTAATTATCTCCAAACCAAGTATTCTAAACTGAAGAAATCGTTTCTAATTATATTCAAATGGGTACCTAAATAACCTTAGTTCTGCCTCGGGTTTACTGTATGCAGTATACCATGTAACACATTCATTTCATACGGTTATTATAGCCAGTAAACATAAAATGATTACAGAGGCACTGTAGCAACTATGGCGCCATATTAGATAAAATGACTCTTTGGGCAAGGTCTTCCAGCTTTCCAGTATCATGTCTTCATTGTATCCCCCACTGGAGAGTGAAGGCAAGCTGTCCTTAGAGAAGAGGTTAAGTCACGTTCAAATGACAAAGAAAAGCAGAGGTTGTTTCTTTGCTTAAAGCACTCTGGAGTTTTATTCCTTCTAGAAACAATAGAGGAGGGAAGCGATGTTGAGAGATGGCAAGTGTTTGAGGAATTTCCTCCAGCAGAACATGATTTTTCAGTGTTGGCAAGAAACTATATTTGGCAAATAATGACACTAAGTGGAAGATGATCATATTTCTTTAACAATGTAACCTACAGACAAGAGGGTTTTTCCATCTTTAAAATAGATCCAACTTTAGGTGCTTACAGAATCTGTTTATAATCAAGCTAGTTAATGGATTTACTTGTAAACTTGGACAATATATTAACTATTTATTGGGTATGGGTAGCACTCAGCTCATTTGAGTGCTCTAAGACTCAGGTACTTGGGTCAGCTGGGCATCTGGACTCCCTCATGGAGGACAGAAAAAGCAGCTCAGCAGTAGGGAGCTGATTTATCAGATGGTGTAGAGCTCTTGCTCTCCAGACATGAACAGTGTCCATATGCACACCTGGTTTTTTTAGAAACATTAGATGAATCCCATCCCTATTAAAAGCGGATTATGATGCTTCCAATCCCTTGGCAGTAGTGCTGGCTAAAAAATTTTCAACCCCACTCCCCACCCTTACTCATCTCTGTCCCCTCCGGTCCCCAAGAAGGGTTGGTTATCCCTCTCCTTTGCACCAGCTCAGCTAACTCAGAGATATAAAATGATTTGGTTCTAAAGAAGCACTTTTTTCCTATTAGCCACCTGTTTTTCTATTGTCTTCCTGTCATAATCTTTTTTTCTTTACTCATCTCAATTTCACCAGTCCTGGAAACACCAGCAGTAGAACAGACACAGCAGTGGAGGTAGCAAATCCTTGTGTGGGGGCAGAGAAGGGTGGGAGAGGGTATATTGGATCCATCAATGAAGGATCCATAACATGAAGCTGCACCCTAATTTTCAAGAGGACACTGCATTTTTGTGTTCATTTAGACAGCTCAGAGGCTATATGCAATACTCAACACTGCCTAGGTTAGAGACCCACAGCATCATCTTCACAGCAAGAGTAATCTGTTCATCCTCCTTCTTCATTGTTCCCTTATCCCTCATCTTCAACTACTGTATGCCTGAAAGGCAGAGCACAAAGACTCCCTGTCCAATAGGCCATCAATGAGATGAGCTGCTACAGTACTCTGACACCCCCTCCACCAAGCATCTTTCACACCTGCTCTTTGCCAGGCTGTTTCACAAGGCACACCTTCCTTGGGCCCCTCCCACAATCCTTCATCAAATTGTCCCTAAAAGTCTAGGGGCCAGGACACCCACATTCTTTAGCATTTCTGCATTGCTGCCTTGTTCTCTCACACAATACCCAGCTTGGATTTGTGCTGTCCCCAAAACCAGAGAAGCAGACCTTCCTCCACCCCCACATCAGTCCCCTGCCTGGATCAGACAGCTCGCCTGTAGCTGTGTGTGGCCTTGTCCCAGAAACTTTTATCCTAAAAGTTTAGTAGAAGAGCAAAATACGTCCTTGATACCCCACTGTTAATGTCAATAGAGCGACTCCAGGAACGAACTGAGTGCACTGGAAGAGGAAAAATTTGAGCAAAGTAGAAAATAAATAAAGAATTTCTCTAGAGATATTTAGACACACGCATACAGTGAGATTTCACAACTTAATTTGCTTGTGAATGGCACTGAACTGATTCAGTGTGGTTGCTACAGTAGATGTGTCCCCTAAACAGTAACTCAGTGCACAGGGAATTACGTTCATTCATGCATCAACATTTTTGAGTTAAGATACTTCTTTATTCCAAAGATTGTTGATTAGCCCCCTTTCAAACTCAGTATCCGCTGTCTGCGCCTTACATGAATCATGTTCGGCACAGGACATTGCTGATGCTTTGTCACAAACAACCTAGGAATAAAAAGATCGGCATTTCAGTTTATTTTTCCTGCATCTTGTTAAAAAACGTACTAGGAATTTTGAAGAAACCTAATGCATAAATACATATTTTGTCTGATTCAATAGCATATACAATTCAAATGACACTGCATTAGAAAATCAAGGGGTTGGTGTTATTCACCAACACTTTAAATATGAGCAATTTATTTCTTTACCTTGACGTTAGTCAGAGGCCCAAATCAGAAAATGATGCAACATCACTTAACTGCCTGCCCCACCTTCCCCGCAGCAAGCAACCAGAAAGCTACTGACCGCTCTAACACAAAATGCTATTTCTTTAATCTTATCAACCATCACCTCTTCTGAGCCGTGAGGACAATAACAGATTGGTATTAGCAATCTCAGCCTTTCTCAGACAGTTGGAGGCTTGCATATCTTAACTGATGTGCCTAATTAGATACAGCAGTGATTCAGCCTTCAGCTGCGGTTCTGTGCATCAGCGTGCTCTGCATCACCCCGTGACTGAGGTGTTTACTCCTCACCGCAATCGCTGTTATCTGTCAGAAGTGATACCAGACTGGTTTCCAAAGAACACCACTCCTTCCCTTATTTATATGGAAGTACTTTCACCAGAAGGAGCAAGCTATCTTTGACTGAATGTTATTCCAGTGGAAGATAATAGCCTGGAAATCTTGGTGTCTTCCAGCCCTGGACAGAAAAGTCCACTGAGCTTTCCGGGGGTGCCACAGAGGAACACTTCGGCACGTTATTCAGTCTCCGGCCCTGCTCGCTCTGCTTAGTGACGTGGAAAGCTCTATCTCAGGGGTTGCAGGCTTGTCAATTCTTACTTATCATTAACTGGATGACATCTTTTTCTCCTTTTTTTTTCTTTTCTTTTCTTCTCTTTTCTTTTTTTTTATTATTTTTATTTTAGTCAGAATGACTTTCAGTATCTAGCAGTGTGAACTAGAGGTGAACTGCTGTTCTGGAGGGGAAAGGTCTGTATGTCATTAACCTCATCAACCTCTGTTGATTTAACAGAGAATGTAAGCAAAGAAACGTATCCTAAAGAATGGGGAAAAAAATCAGTGTTTTCTCAGGCTTTATCCTTAGCAGATTAGAACAGCAAGAATATCCTTCGACAAACTTCAAAAGCGTGAAAGCCATGGTACATAACACATTGTATTTGCAGATTTAAAATTACAACAGTCCATAGCTAAAAATCTAGGTGCCTCAATCTGGGGCAATTTTTTGCCAATCTGGGGCAAAAAGCAGATCTCTGCTGAAATAAGAAGATGGCACCTGCTTATGTGAGCCAAGGATATTGCTTCTTAATATCAAAGCCTATTATCACTTCTACTTACTTGCCAATTGCTACATTTAGTGTTCTGTTTTCCTTTGCAATAGTAGACCCTTAAGGGAAGCTAGAAAATCCAGCTCTTTATCAGTGATGTTTTCAACTCTAATAGGAGATGTACATGGCCCTGAACTCAGCTCTTTGCAAATAAAAAGGCTTTTAATCCATCTTTAAGGAAACAATTAGAGACATCCAGAGTATATAAATTAATCTGATTTTTCTTTTCCTCTAGCAAGGCTATTATATATCTCTTTTCTTTTTCTTCCAGATTGGCTTCTATTTTCTCTCAGGTGCAACTGAAGTTTCCTAAGGCAAGGAACTGAAAAAGAATCAGCAACATCTGGAGTTATCTACACTTCTGCCAAATAAAACAAACACGTCTGAAGAGGGCTGTTTCTCAGAATAAAAAGGGAAGTGATGACTAATAAGGAAATGCAATTTACCAAAAATATCTCATTTTGCCTTTTCTTAAATATATCAGTCTTGTAAGTCTCCTTGACCACCTAAAAATCCTACTTGGATCATGCAACAGTAAGATTTGTCCAGAAAGAGCAAAATATTTGGCAGATTTTTATGTTGTTTGGAGGTGAATGCAAGTTTACATATCATTTGATGGTATCTTATAAACCATAACCTTTGCATCTGAGTTAGCTTCCCTCAACTCCATTTTCATCAATAGAAACAAATTTTTCACACTTTTAAGCAGACATCTAAAATATCTCAGCTGAACTGCACTGCAAAAGCAGCAGTTGCTCTCCTTTGACTGAAAAAGCAGCTCAGGACAACCAGCTCAGCCATGACATCTACACCTGTGGATGTCTAATGTCAGGAAATATGAGGGTCACCTCCCAAAACTGTCTTGCAGAATCATCCCCCCTTGCATTCCTCCTTTTCTCAGCTTCTCCTTGCTGTAACTGGTACCCTCCTGAAAAGGAGGGGACCATCATCCACAGACAAGGGAGGCTTTTCCCTTCTTTCTTAAGAACTTTTCTTAGGGGTCCTTAATGAAGAGGTGATATAAGCATGAGCATTTATCTGTTACTTAAGTATATTCAGCTTAACTTTCTTGTCCCTACTTCCAAGCCCTTACTCTTAGTCCTCCTTCCCATCCTGTTTCTTTTTATCCCCCCTTAAATCTCATTCTCTAGGAGCCCTCCTTATTCAAGTCCCTTCAAAAAATCATTCCACTTGGCTACATTAATCCTGACCTAATGTGCTAACAGCTCTGCCAGATAGTTCCTGGAACCAACCTAGTGTGCACCTCCCTTAAACAGCAGTTATGGGATCTTAGCACGTACAAATTGTCCTGTCCAGAATTTCACTTACAGGCTAACCATGAATACCTGTATGATACGCCAGGGTAGGTGTGTAGTCACTTGAGTCAATGAAGCAACAGTCCCCTCCAGAGGAGCTCTCAGACCCTGTACAGTTTTAAATGCCCCATAAGATACCCATTTCTTTTCACTAGTTACGCAGAAGGAGGCCTGAACGGCAATATTCCTTATTTTAGGTTATCCATGAAGTGCCAAAAGATCGGTAGGGTGAACCTGAGCTTATATATTTTCTTTTTATGGGAATACATCTTAACTTTTCTTTTAATACTTGGAAATAACAAATACGAACAACTACAGAGGCACAGAACTTTTAGTTGCCTCAGGGCACTCTATCTGCTCTGAAGCTTATTCTCACCTTAAGTTTAGTGATTCTTCAGCTGCCACTGATGTTAAGAGGAATGCTGCATCTGGCAAAATAAGGCCTGTTGACATTACTGATGGACCTCACTGAACAGTGCAAAGAAAGGAAAAAAATGCAACAATGGAAGGAAAAGGGAAATAAAGCCAGGCTTTACACCTTTACTAAAAGCCTCTAATATCCTCTCTCTATTACAAAAGCCAAGGGATGTTGCAAATTTGGATACACTGGAGTGCAATTTTCTTCTCTTTGATGTTGCTGATGAAACAACAGGTCTCTCCTCTCTTCACATTCAATACAAACAGGAAAGGGACTCAACCCAGCATGAAACTGGGAGCAGTGCCTGAGCTGCCCCTCTCCTGCTAACTACAGGGGGATGGGTGCTAAATGCAGGCAAGGTCATCCCCAAAGGTACAAGGGGTTCAGAGTGAGGTGACAGGCCTTGGGGAGCAAGCCAAAGTCACTCTTTGGCAGCACAGTCCTGGGTGAGCAAAGCAGAGCACACGCTGGAATCTGCCCCACCTCATAGAAAGTATCTCGTCAGAAGAAAGACAAACCTGACAATTCCCCTTCAATTTTTTTATCTTGAGGAATGCATGAGGAAATCACATGATCCATTCAGCCTAACTCACATAAACTTAGAGAAGCATGTGGCTTGAATTTTACAGCCTTTTCTTATCATTAGTATTTTTCCTTCAAATCTCACATTTTGTTGGGCTCACAGAACAACAGCGAGGGCTGTCCTGCAGCTAATTTGAGGCCTGCCGATTCCCTGTGACTGCAAACAATCTGCAGCTTAGTGGATAAACTGTCTTCTTTGTATTTCAAAAATAGTCAGCACAAATCCAATTAAAAATGTTTCTTTTCTTTCGAATATTATATTGTTCTGAGCATTTCTGTGTAAGCAGGGAACCCTGGATTACATTCCTCTCCAGGGGATCCTAAATGTTTATACAAATCACAGTAGGCAGCATTACAACACTTCCAACTTTTGCCACATGCACTTTGTCTAAACTCGAACTCGGTCAGAAATCTGTCACACTGCAAACTGTAAAAAAGAGAAATGAAAGGAAACTGTCTCATTTTTGTTCCTTTTGAGGATGTAATTCTATTAACAGTTCTGTACGTCTTTTCCCCATCAATTTAATTACGGATTAATTAATTCTTGGCAGTTTTCTAAAGCCCAGCAAAATATCATCTGACCCAAAACATTTCACAGCAGGGAAAAAAGACAAGTTAGATAAAGAGAAAATCCACCCTTTGGAAAAAAAACGATGTTAAGAAGAACAAGCAAGGGTAGAAAAAAGATCAGCTCTCCCTTTTCCTCAGCAAACACATGTCGCTGCAAGTCTTGCTCATTACATTTCACTCCTTTCCATTTCTGCACATCTTGCCCCAGACTGAGTTTAACCACGTACTGGTGATGCTATATCCAAGGACTTCTTATTTTATGCCTTTTCTTGAGGATATTGACACCATAGTGGTTGAGATAGATCCACAGCCATGGCTTTTCCATTGGTGTCGTGCCACAGTCATGGACCTCTATTCAAACAGGCACACAAAGCCTGAACGTGCTTGGAGGCCCAGCGTGATGATTTAGCTTGTCTCTCAGTCTGAGGCAATGTGGTGAGAAATAGAGGGGTCTACGTTACAAATGCCCAGGCCCCAGCAAAGGTTACATTTATTGTTGCTTGAGATAATTTCAGGAAGAGCTTGAGTTTGCACCCTTTTCTGTGTGTTGCTCCTACCAGGCAGGTTGTGACTGCCATCTGCTTACATTTATGTTTTTATAGGGCCTTTTATCACAGGGCTCCCAAAGCACTTTACACACTTACACCTTGATTCTCTGTTGTAACAGGAGGTGAGTTTAAATTAAAATAATGTGCAGGTCGTAATCTTGGAATTGGGCTTTAGAGCCTCCTTTTTCACCTCTCAAGTGGGGCTATTACAAAGCAGGTACAAATAGCCAGAGCCAGGCGTTTCAAGTGACAGTATGAAAATCAGGATATTTCTGCGAACGGAGAAAACAGAAAGACTTAGAAAAAAGGAAGCTATGTTTCGCATGTATTGCTGATAAATCTCACAATGTAAAAGAGAAGCACATCTATGCCTTTGATAACTGTGCAGAGGGATAACACTCCACTTGCCATGAAGAAAAGGAAGCGCTGCTCAAAAGAGCACTTATCTCCTTGTCCTCATACACAATTATTGGCGGATGACTACTGCATGTAACAGGGAAGCCCAAAGAAAGGAGAAGTCTTCTTTCAGCAAAAGAGCTGCCCCACTTCAGTGAGGGGGAGCTGATGTTCTCAGCTATTGCAGAAGGTCACAGTGACAGGCCAGGAAAGGCACAAGATGTGACATGTCCCTCCTGCACACACAGCGGGCATAGGTGACATTGCTATGCTGACTGCCTGGGGACGGGGACAGAAGCCGAAGCAGTGCAGGACACTGAATGCAGGAAGCGCAGGAGCAGAGAACAGGAGCTCGTTTTTGGAAGTGCTTCCACAGGCTTAGCAAGTTAATTAGTTGCACAGCACGGGCCCAACCACCATGCCATGAAGCTTTTTTTATTAAATCTGCTTATTTTTGGACCCTCTGTTGCTAATTCAACTGCCACAGGCCAGGCCAATCAGAGAGAGCACGCTGCTCCTCCAGGCACAGGTGGATGCCCACATCTGACACTTGCACCTGAGCCAGCCACCTCAGGCTCCTTTACTGATAATCCAGAGAAAGGCTTTCCTTAGGGAAACACTTCCTCTCTTCCTGGAACAGATGAAGAAAATAGGACAAATTATTTATACCCAACAAGTGCTTGCTTCATTCCATCCTGAAGTCTGGAGAAAGGACATTTCTCGCACCCTCCACCCTGCAGAATAGGCCAGTAAATCTGCTCTCGCAGAGCACTTTTAGAAAAAAAAATTCAACACAAAGGCATAAAAATAAAAATAAAAAATAAAATTAAAAATAAAAATTAACAAAACAACCAAACAAACAAACAACTGTGAAAATTAAAGCTGCTTACCTATAGTTGTATCTTCAAGACACACAACCCTATATACGCTAGCTCATCACTAGGAAGCATAAGTTATCAGTTTACACCATGGCACACTAACTCGACTTCCTAGGTCAAAGCACCTGATCCAGAGGGAAAGACTAAGAAGGTAAAAAAGAGATGAGAATAGGAGGTGAGAAGGCATGGGGTAAAGAACCAGGAGAGGCAGGGAGAGAAGCAGAAAAATAGTATCAGAGACTGACATAAAAAAGCGGAAGCTGCAACATTATAGACCTGCTTCATTCCTGAACGCTTCTCTTTCCTCTCCAAGTCTTTTCCCCATTCACCCTGACCCTCCCTTCTCTTCCGTGGCTCACTTTGTGCATCCATTGCAGCTCAACTCACTCCTTCACCTGCACAGACTCATTGCCACCCACAGAACATTCCTCCAAACATCAACCTGGGGTGCATTCTGGAGCAAAGTGGGGCCTGAAATAGCTCCCGCTGACANAATTAAAAATAAAAATTAACAAAACAACCAAACAAACAAACAACTGTGAAAATTAAAGCTGCTTACCTATAGTTGTATCTTCAAGACACACAACCCTATATACGCTAGCTCATCACTAGGAAGCATAAGTTATCAGTTTACACCATGGCACACTAACTCGACTTCCTAGGTCAAAGCACCTGATCCAGAGGGAAAGACTAAGAAGGTAAAAAAGAGATGAGAATAGGAGGTGAGAAGGCATGGGGTAAAGAACCAGGAGAGGCAGGGAGAGAAGCAGAAAAATAGTATCAGAGACTGACATAAAAAAGCGGAAGCTGCAACATTATAGACCTGCTTCATTCCTGAACGCTTCTCTTTCCTCTCCAAGTCTTTTCCCCATTCACCCTGACCCTCCCTTCTCTTCCGTGGCTCACTTTGTGCATCCATTGCAGCTCAAGTCACTCCTTCACCTGCACAGACTCATTGCCACCCACAGAACATTCCTCCAAACATCAACCTGGGGTGCATTCTGGAGCAAAGTGGGGCCTGAAATAGCTCCCGCTGACACCCTGCTGTTGCAGATAAATAACTCGGCACTCACTGGAGCTGGGACATGAGTCCAAGTCCTCTGGCAGTTTCATGAAACTCTAGCTGTTCCTCGCCTCTGCTTTCCAAAAAGCGCATGAAATGAAATGGCTTGTTCCAGGGCAAATGACACAATGGTGCTAAATGGCACGATTTGTTTGTTTGTTTCATCCCAGGAGGGGAAGAGGAGGGAAGGAATGTATATTTGATCTAACCCAAACCATTTTTTTTGTTGCTGTTGTTTCTGCTAAACTCTTAAAAAAAATATCAATGGTTTGAACTGCCCTACACAAAAGAAGTTTGAGGGAAAAAGAGAGATACTAGACTCCATTTTTCTCTCAAGATTCATTTGACCCTCTGACACCTCAGCCCGGGAGGAACTCGCTTATGAAACCCAGCATTCAGAAATAAATTTTAAAAACAGCCCAAGCTGCCCCACATTCAGGAGAAAAGCTGTTTATTTACTTTGCCTTCTCTTGCAGTGCTTGTGTGCTTATGTCAGAGCATGCTCTGAATTGCCCACTGACCTACATTCCCTGGGACATGAAGCTGTGCCTCCCTGCTCCAGGGCTCGGCAGCACCCCGTGCCCTGGCCCTGCACTCCCTCTCCAGCATTGCACCAGCTCTTCCACCAACACTCTGCATAAGTGGATAATGTCTCAGGCCACCGAAGCATGCTTTTAAACGGATAGCCAGCCAAGTGTATATTAATTAAACTTAAAAGTTCTATTTATTGCCAAACACAGGGGGATTACACAGACAACAAGTGGTGGAAAGTACTCCAAAATGTTCTCACCCTTTTAATTACTATGCTATAGTTAGCCCAGTGAGCTGATGTATAATCAGCGCTGCTGTACGCACTGTTTACAGCAAGCACTCAGGAGAAACACACTTACTTCATGGCCTCTCTGAGCAGCTGCCACGTTTGGAGGGGTAGGAGGAACACAGAAGGCACTGAAGGGCCCTTTTCTTTATCTCCTCCCCTCAGGGCTGCTCTTTTCCAGCACCCTGCTGGGGTCCCTGGCCCTGGGGGCTTTGTCACTAGCCCGTGACCCCCCAGCAGTGCTTCCAGTCCATCACACCAAATCTCCCATAGTGCCCAACGTGTACCTCTCCTAGAGCTGCCGTCATGGAAGTTAATTACCATTGCACCACACTTTGCTGCTGGCAGTTTTTAGAGCTGGGCATCTTAGGAGTTTGAATTTATTTTATGCCTTCATGTTTCGTGTGTTTACAGCTCATGCATTTCACAGGCAAGCTGACCAGCTAAGTGAAGAAGACAGGAAGATCTGGACCCCCAAGAGACTGATTCTGTTCCCCTGAGTGTGTAACTGGGACCAACCACTTGAATTCAGAGAGATCAGTGCTAGATCCGGCAGTGTGATTCCACTCAGCTCCTCTAAGGGCAGCTTGCAAGCCCGCACCAAAAGTGTATCTTCTTTATAAAACTGAAGGTGAAAAAAATCAGCAAAATAAGGTAAAAAATTAATAGCCCAGTTTGAAATAGCCCTACTCTCACTCACACATACCACTACACAGAGTTAATAGCACTGACCTCTGTGCTCTTCTGTTTCCCTATCTCCCACCAGTGCCTCACAAGCTGTAGCATATTGCTCTCTGCTATTCAACTTGGCTGCCTTCAGCACTGGCAGCTCATTTTCCTTCCCTGAATCCTCAAACCCTCAGCTCATTTCCAGGTGCTTCCATTGAAATAGCATGAAAAAGAATACACATGCACCCATTAGCAAGCCAGCAAAAACCTTTCATCCTCTTGCATTTTCACAACTGATTGCAATCAAAACAGCAACATTTTTCACGTGACCTTGGGTCTGTGTTTCAAAAGTCATATCCACTCCCAACTACACACATTTCCCTATCCAGACAACCTGAACAATATGAGAAACAGGTAAATAAAGTCAGGGTATGTAGTAATATGTATTTAAACCCTGATGGTGTGCACTAGCCAAGCTCTCACTCAGGACCGGACTCAACACCTGAACTCAATTGTTATTCAAATAGAGTTCAGGCCACCTCAACCTAAAGTGCTCGTTAACCTCCTACAAACAGCTGTAGCTGCAGTGTGGGCACAAGCCCTATAAATCTAGCCCTGGGAGGCCCCAAGGTTGGGGTGGTTGTTCCTGGTTGCTAGAGCTCTGCTCTGAGAAATCATAATCCAAGACTCAGAAGACTGTGAGCTCCAGCATAAGGGTAGGCATGGGAAACAGCTGAGTAAATTGCATCACAATGTCTGCCACTACCACCATCCTTCTTACAAGCAATCTGAGGCATCTTACACATTTAGTACCTCCACACTCATGTAGTTTAGCAGTTCTTTGGACAGCAGTCATGTTTAACCTTCACCAAAACAGTCTGACTTCATCTTCCAGGACCTCAGAGTCCCTCTCACAAGGTCCAGCAAGCTGTTCTTCTGCAAGTTAGAGTGAGGTGGAGGTGTAAAAATTCCCCAGCTTCAAACCTTGGGCTTCTCTGTAAGATAAGGTCTCTCTGACTGGCTAAAAACATCACCTGAGGAATCATCTGCCAGCCTAGTGCTACCAGAGCAAAGAGCACTTTGGCCACTGTTTCTCATTAGCCATACCATCTGTCATGCTCTACCTCCAAAAGCTCTCATGCTCAGACTGAGACCAGGATGTCTAAGGATTTCAGGATTAATCCAGACAGGAGGGATTCTGCAGCTTTCCCATTCCACAAATAGAATAACACCAGAGTCTTTTGAAGAGAAGCTGGTCAGAAATCTTCTGATCATAAAATAGTAATTCATTCCTTCCCAAACTGTTGCTGCTTTCCCAAACACAGCTGACATCTCAACTGTCTGGGAACCTCACTCAAGGCTTTGGAGGTGAGCCTTGGGATTTGGGACACCTGTTCAGCACTCAGGGTCTCCTTTCCTGCAGAACTGCCCTGGAGCAAGGAGTCTCGGGAACTGCAAGCAAAGGTTTGCTGTCAGGGCTGCATTCCACAGTCCTCTCTGTTCCACTGAGCAGGTGTAGATGCTGCAGAGCTGCTGGAAATTTCTTCAGTCTTTCCTTGCTTTGCTTGCTTTACCATACATCACATTTCAAAACAATGGCATTTCTGTCAAACTGAAATCCAAATTTTCAGGCAGCTCTGCAGTTAGTGTCTATATTGACAATCTCTGGACCAAAATACAAAATTTGTACACTTCCGAATTACTGTGAGACATATTAAAAATGCCCAAAGATGAACAGCTGGCAGACTGGCAAACTGAACAAGCCCAAATCACGCTGAAGTTCGTGTGTATGCACACATGTGAATGTACCACCTCACAAACCAACAGAAAATGTTCCCTGTCATAGGACAAGCATTGCCTTAAAAGGATTAACATGCAGAACTACTTTGTGCCTGCATCTGGCACAGCTTTTGCTGGACAGATGACTCACATTCATTCTGATCTTTACTGCTAAGTCTTTTGAAGACTTATTCTTATGCTGTTCTATCTGTTCTTAATGGGTAAAAAATTAATTTCCTTGTACATGGCAGCGTGTTTCCACATATCCCACTGCCAGGTGTTGCTGTGAACCAGCTGGCAGTCCATCCTGCTCTGAATCTTGACTGTGTTTCACAGGTTTGCTAGGACTGTGTCATGAAGGCATTTTGAAATGCAGGAAGAAAGGCAGTTTGGCCTTTCTTTAGAGACCAAAAGACACAAGTGCTGACCAAAGAGTTGGTATACATGTGAGTGGTGATGTAGTAAATGTATTCGCTTGTCTCAGGGTTGTCTGCAGTGAGAGTGGTGGTAATGCTGGATGTTATCAGCCTGAGGGTGGGAAGATGCAGATTGCCCCAGAAGACCTTTTTCAGATATTTAGAAATAGGTTTTGCTCCCTGGGCAGTTTGCCTGGCCACTGTGCCAAAGACACAAGAGGAGCCCTTTATACTGCATGAAAGCCTTCTCCCAGGCACAGTCCTGGGACCTGCAGACCCCCAGAGCTGAGCTCAGCCCTTCAGTCCATCACTGTGGACTTACTCAGGCATATGCACAAGGCCTTTAGGTGTTGAAGCCCTCCTGTTTCCCCAGCAACCACTGCTCCTGCTGGCGTCTGGTTCCTACAAAACCCATTCCCTGACTTTTGTGTCATTTTCCACACTACTGCATCAACAATGACACGGCAGCCAGTTCTTTGCAGAGCCAACCCCAGACCCTGGATGTTCCTTCTGTTCCTCAGGCCATTATAGAAGTGTCACCAACTGAGTAGGGCAACTCGTGAGTCACATGGCACCCAGTGGTGATCCAGAAGTTCCTGCGTGAGTGACGGGCACTCTGCAATCCAAATAAATAAAAATTCTTGTGTAAATAGAACACACAGTGATGCTATCATTGATTTGCACATAAAATAGCAAACACACAGCTTGGCTTGTTTTGTAAGATTGAGGGGCGGCTTAAGATACAGGTTAAGTAGGGTCTTATTTCTGGCTTCACCCCTAGGACCAATGTTCACTGATACTGATATTTAAAGTGCTTTCTTCAGCATGGCTACAATCCAGGGTGTGTGGTGTGGTGGTCTTTTTTTTCCTATGCTGGCTTCAAACAAGCCGTGGGTGTCTAGGTGGGTGGGTTGAGTGACATATTAGTGAGGAAGCTTCCTCCCCTTTCAGAGCTACATGGAGAAGTCAGAAAGGCATCGTTTTAGAAAGTGACAGGCAGATCAGGTCGGACTATTGCTGATGAAAAAGGGTTTAAATCCATCAAGAATCTTGAATTTGGAACTGCACTGCTACAGAGAGCAGGGTGAAGTGAACTTCACTAACCTCTATAAATATTATCTGTCATTTAATTTCAGATTTGCTCCTCGAAAAGCTTTTCAAAATGCACGCTGCCTCCTTTCAGCTCCTGGCATCCAATCAAACTAGCTATCTAACAACAAGGAGCAGAGGAAGTCTGTCCTTCGCCTCCATTTAGAAGTGAAAGATTCCCCCTTCCCTCCTGCCCACCCCCCCCGCCTGACTCTGAAGGTCTTCCAATTATCTCCTTTACCTGCCGCATTAAAAAGTAAAACATATGAGTTGCCAGAGATACAGAGTCTGAGGACAAGCCACTGTGGCAAAGCCATGACATTAGAACAGATGGAAAACTTCTCGGGAACAAAATGTGCACAAAAAAATGGGTTCTGGCTTTGAAGTGTATATTCACGGTGGGTGCTTTCATGTCTTTTGAAAAGCCCTAGCTCAAATATGACCTACTTAGGCAACATTCTTATTTATGTCTCCAACTAAGGAGCAGTATATTTAGCAAATGAGAGGAAATCATCCCCCTGTCATGTTTATAGATTGGAGCAAACTTTGCTGTTTAATTCTTCAACAGATTTGTCTCCATAAAAGTGGATGTAATTTAAACACTGTTAAAAAAATCAATAAATTCCAGAAACTTGGGATAAATGGAATCATAATTTCAAATATATATATATTATATATGTACAGACATACATACAGAGAAATAAAGAGAGAACATTTATTCAGGAGACTGCAGTTAAACCATATTTATTTAACTGATTCGAGAGTAATGGATAAGGCTGAGCAAAGGTGGAGAGCGAATCATAAGACTTTGCCATTTTAATTGATGCTAAATGCTATCTGTAAGATAATAAGGAACATAGAAATTCTTAACTCTTCACAGACTAGGTAGGCTTATCTGGACCAAAATGAAAGGAGATTAAAATGTAGTTTAAAAGATTCCTAAATTCAAGAAATTGAAGTTGAAAGGCACTTCAGGAGGACATTCAGTGCATCTCCCAAAGGCAAGATGAATAAGACCCACGTTATTCTGGACTGTAATCTGTCTAACCCCCAAGGATGGACATTTGGTAAGCTTCCAAGCAGGCTATTTCCTCTTTTCGCAATTATCACTAGTAGAAGGATCTTGCTGGCATCTAAGCCATGTCTCTCACTGAGGTTACAGCCCATTACCCCTTGTCCCAGTAGACAAAGAGTACAGATTATTTCTTTCTGCTTTTTAGTAACGTTTCAAGATTTATCATGTTACTTCTTTCTTCTTTAGATTTGGCAACCCCAGTTTGTTCAGTCTTCTCTCACAGATCATGATGATCATTGATCAAAAGTGTGTCACCCTATTGACTCACACGTCACCTATTACCTCTTCTAAGATGATCCACTCCAAAACCCAGAGCTTTCTCTTCAAGAAGTCACTTACTCTTGTTGCTTTAATGCTGTTCAGTGTTCCTACCTCAACAGAGGAGAGTCTTGCAGCTGTCCATGCCTCAGTTTGTACAGGCCACCCATCCAACTTCTCCAGGTTACTTAACATTCTGAACCCATTCTCCACCTAGCCCACAGCCCATCCCAGCCCACAAAGCAAATGAGGACCTCTGCTTTCCACCATTGCTCTGCATCACACTCTGTCCCAGCACAGATCCCAAAGCACCCCGCTCAAAATCCCCTTGCAGTTTCACGGGTAACCATTGGTAACTGGTCTCTGACTACAGCTTGCCAGAGAGCTGTGTACTGACCTCAGAGGACAGTTTCTTCTCATCCTGGTTTCTCCATGTTGCCTCTGACTGTGTCTTGTAAAACAGTATGAAAAATCTTATTAAAATCAAGACACCTGACAACCACTGTTTTTTCCCTACCAACAAGGTCTGTTGCTGTGTCTCAGAAGGAAAAGAGATTGGTTTCAGGTGATTTACTCCTGACAAACACATGCTAGCTGTTCTGCTCACATCCTTGTTCCCTTCAAGGGGTTTATGATCTGTTGTTTGATTGTTTGTTCCATGTATTGGCAGTTATACAACTTGACTACAAATCCCCAGGTTCAGCTGTTTCTCCTTGTCATGGATAGACACCATCTCTGCCCTTTTTCTATTCTCCAGAACCTCTCCTCTCCTTCATGACTTCTGGGGATAAATACTAAATTTTATGGTACTGTTTCAGCCAGTTCTCTGGTTCTCTCTACCCCAGGCTGAATTTCATAAGACCTAATATATTAAAAATAATATTCTGTTCATCTCAGTATTTTTGAATCTCATTTTTCTCTACTGTAGCCTGAACTATTATCCTGTAGTCACCGGCTGTATTAACCCTCCAATCATAGCTGAGCTTCTTAAGAAACATTGGTTCAGAAGCTGAAAACAAAATTTATTTCAGATAACACTATTCATTTGGGGGGAATGACCTAGTCTTTCACAACCTTTTTAGGCCAAACATATCAGAAGTTCTCAAGTTGTTTCTTAGCTACCCGATGCTCAAAGGCCCCCTTAATCTCCTAAATGGAAAGGAGTGCTTGGCGTCTTAAAAAAACAAGCCCCCAGCTGAGGATCGTACTTTGTATCTCAAGACAACTGTGACCCTTCCTGGTCAAAGCTGATCTGAAAATACCACAGGAATACTTACCTTGTCACTGTTCCAGCTGAATGTAGAAGGGCTGTGGTGTGCAGAAATGGAAGTAGATCATCAAACCCCGTCCACATTTTCAGTGAGAGCTCCAAACCTTCTTCTGCAACCCAACAGTTTGACCTACCTTAAACTCTGCTTAATTCTCACACCTTGCCCTCCCAAGTCATAACATCATATTTATACTTGTCTCTTTAATACTTGTTTAGAGAACACTTACAAATCCACTGATGAAATTTAAAAACCCAAAAGACACACTCTCCCTTAAAATGGATTAAAACAGTGTCAGCTCCCTTGAAGTTAATGAATGAATACTATTCCTTAGAGCTGTTTTTATTCCTTCTGATATCCTAAATGATGCTGAATCAGAAACGGTGAAGTAACTGAAATCCAGATATGTTAGTTTCTGCTCCATTAGGAAAAGGAAAAATCAATTTGGCAAAACATAAAAGAAGAAAATCAATAGGAAAAGAAATTTTATTTTCAGTTGAAAAACTAAGAATACATTACAAACAATGGTGAGTGAAAATTATTCATTGATTTGTATAACACCTTTTACAAGCCCAAAAAGTGTTTCAAAGAATTATAGATTATTTAAACTTAAGGATCACTTACCACCAAAATGCATCTATCTCTGGAGTGGAATGCAGCTGCTACAAAATTGCAATAGCAAACAAAACACCACAGCTTTAGGGCACAAATGCTTTATCTGAAGATGCATCAAGGGAAGTTGAAAATGCAGAACGGAATTATCCAGGCTGGAATATGACCACACTGCAACTATATCGATTTCAGTTTAAGCTTAAGCTCGCAGAAGATAGGCCCATCAGCCCAATAAACAAACTTTGGCTCACAAAGCCCCTAAAATGCTCCGGGATAATGTGCCAGAGGATGGGTCATTCTGTGTTTGGCCTATTCCTTCTGCTGTTTCCCTGGTCACTGTCAGCAAGCCGAGGGCGCCAGGCTGATGGCCATTAGGTCTGAAGCACACCCTCAGCGGCAGGGCAGCCACCTCTGGCGGGAGGGCAGGTGCTGCAGGAGGCAGTCTTGTGTGCTCCGGCATGAATCACCACTCTCACCCAGGGGCACTCTAAATTCTCCACGTTAAGCACACATTAAGTTGTTTCAGGATATGGGCCACATTTATATCACTGTCATTAGTAGCAAGGGCTCACACTGCACAAAATTACACAAAGTACCTTTTGTACCTCAAGATGTACTTAGCAAGCAAACTCCTAGGGGCAGGGAATGTGCAGTCTTCTGTTTCTCTAAAGCACCTTATTCAATTACGGCAATATAAAAATGATTTATAACAATCTATTAAAAATATAACTCAAATGACTTATCACTCCTGGGGTCCTGGGAATATACTGTAGGATTTGCCATTTAATTGTAAATCAAATCTAGTGGCCAGTACCTCGTGTTTTAGAGAAAGATGGAAACTATTGATACACCTCAACAATTGCAAGTGCAGTGTGTTTTGGATGATACAATCTTGGTTCATCATCCAATATGTGACTGGGGGAAGCAGAAATGTAGAATAAAGTGGCAGACATTTCTGCTCCCTGCAGTCCATAACCCAATCAGTCCTACCACTGATCAGGAAGTTTCCACGAGTCCAAAGGCTGCTGCAGGGCAGGTAGGCAGGCAGACTTAAAACACTTGCCATCACTACCATGGCAGTTTCTTTCTCCCTCAGCTTTCTCTGGAAAAGCTTCTTGGGAAGATGAAAGTCCAAAATAGCAGCAAGATAGAATAAACAGCTTGCCTAAAAGGCCACAAGCTGGGCTGGAAAGAGATTCACAAAGCATCTTGCACACGGAGTCCTAGGCAAACTGCATCGCACAGGATGACCCAGAGCCCTGGGGACAGCTGTAGCTATTCATGGGGTAGAAACACAGCACCTGGTTCATCCCACCCAGTTCAACAATCAAAATCTACCTGTTCCTGTGCTAAAACCAAGGACATGTAATAAGAAAATCTCTGTTTAGAAACCTGACCCCTCTCTTCTCATTTTCAGCATAGCCAAGAGCTAGTACAGAAGCCTGCATCAGTATCAAAATCAAAATAGACATTGTGTGCATCAGAGGCACGCACCATATCTGATAAAATACTCCTAATTCTGACCATCAGCACACAGGGGTAGAAACTATTTGCACCCTGGAACTGCCTGTTTTTGATGAAGTGTGTTGATAAAGCTGTATTCACAGGAACACCCAGGCCAGGAACTGCCCTATTTGGCTAATAAACTCTTTCCTCTGCTCTTACGGACAATGATATCTGGCAGGTCTTTTCATAAAAGCTGTACCTTGAAAACAATGTCAGAGCAGATGAGGGAGGATAACCCCTGTGTGAGTGATCACACAGCATGGGCTAGAAATCAACAACCCACAGCTAATCAGAGATGTCCTCATCTGATAAAACCAGCCAAGAACAATTATTAGAAAAATACATTAGAAAAATATCTTTAGTTTTAATGCCATATTGAATACATAGATATATCTGTATATGAGAAATGGCAGAAGCTGGAGGAATACTAAACTCTTCTTTGCTTTCACACTTTCTACCAATCCTCACCTTCATCTCTTCCACTGCTCCTTCCCCAGCTAATGAGCTTTGTTCCTGTGGTTGGGAGAACTCTTAATATATTCCATTCTTAAGAAGATTCAAACATAAAGGCCACTACTAGTATAGAATATGTTTCTTTCATCATAAAATCATTAATGCATTGATTCCTATGGGTTTCCCTGCCCAGTTCCTTAGGGATTAGCACAACACCAGCGACAGGTGATGCTCTACCCCTACTTGGATTTCCACAAAGGACTCCTTTGAGGATACTCTAGCACCTAATATGGCTTATCCTGTACCTTTTCCTCAGTAAGGTCACTCTTTTCTAAATAGCTGTCTTTTTTCAGAGAGCTTTGTCTCTTGAGAAAACATTCTTTGGTTATATTTGGCTAAAGCTGGCCAACCAGCTCAAAAGTCATTGAGAGGACAGCTACACACCTCATCTCACCCACAGTGAACATAGAAGCCTCATTTTCTAAGGAAATGAGTCTAAAAAACAAACAGTGAGCCCAAAATCTTCTGGTCTCTCACTCCCTGTGAATCCAACGTTCACCTTGGTTATAACCTTCTTCTGACAGGAATTGCCTTTATCTGTATTTTGTAAACCTTTGAGCATATTGCCAGCACTTTAATAGTAAAATATCATAGAGAACCATATATCTGAATATTATTATGCAGAAAATATGTGCATGTTCACACAGACAGCAGATATATAAAAATACTGAATATGTAATTTAAGGCCGTATTTGTGTTTAAGTATGTAGGTCAAACACAGGGCAAATTTTTTCTATTACAAACAAAATCTACATGTACACTGGACCGAAAGAAAACACATAAAAACTCCTTTAATTCTGGATGCTAAAAGGTGCAAGTTCTAGCTAGCATTTGGAAGGGTGATTTCCCCAGGGAACCCCAGGTGTTCTGGGCACGTGCCAAGCCATTATTGCTGAGCACTGGGATTGAGGTTCACCTCACCTCACCTCAGCCATCTGTCTCCCTGTAGAGACTCAGGCACCTCCAGAGGGTGATACCTGGGAGGATGGAATGAATCAACCTGCCTGAGTCTCACCACTGACTACAGGGGCGGCCCAGACTACTCACGCAGATAAACCATGTAATTTTTGAGTAACTACGGTTAGGTGAGATGAATGCCAGACTCAGTGAATATTAGCCTGCAAAAACCAAGTGAGTGGGAAGATTCCACATCACAGCTGGATGAGAATAAGAAAGGGCAAACCATAAACCCTGAATTCTCAGGGTCTACACAGAAGCAAGAACTGGTTTATAATACCTGGAAACTTCTGCAACAGCATGAAGAGGTCTTTCATAAGAAACAAACAAATATTGCTAAGGGAACTAACATTATCATTTTCAATATATTTATTGCCAATGAAACCTTGAGGTATTCTCCCTATAGGTACTGAAAAATGGTGATTATTGCCAGCAAATGGCAGAGGGGCAATTTCTACTTTGATTCTGATTTGGATAATTTCTCTTTAGTCACCACAAAAATCAGAAAGAAGATCTAGAGTGAAAAAACCCAAACAAATCCATACAACCTGAGCTGGAATCTGCAGCAGCAGGCTCTAATTGCTCTGCCTTCCCCATATTACAGGGAGAAAGGGCAGCACGCACGACCCACTGAGCAGTGGGTTTAAAAATTGCTACTCCTCCACTCATTTCTGTAGTTCAATTTGTTGGCTTTAGAGTAATTCTATTGGTTTCGAAGTTCTACTTCCCATTAGTGCTATCAACCATGAGATATTGTTAGAGGGAGTTTTGTGCTTTTTTTTCTACCTTCACTGTCTGGAACACAGCTCATCCCCATGTCCATTAAATATACATTTGAACAGCATTTCCACCTGCACTTTGTCACCTCGGGTTCTCAAGGGGTGTACCTCCACTTGGCTCTGAGCTCAAGGGCACCCTTGATATCAGTCTGAGAGTGCCAACAGGCATGCTAATGCCCATTTGAAATAGCTTTTCCTTTGCCTCAGATGTTTTCATGCACTCAACAAATAAAAAGTCTCTGCTTCACTCTGTCTGCAGTGCTGTAGGACGACCTCACCTCATTCTGTCAGTGAGCTACAGTTGCTTTCAGGCACCTTCTAGGCTTTGCTTTCCTTCCTGGAGTGTGTCGTGAGTCCCCCCCTGCCTTAGGATCCAAGTTAGCAAAAAGCTCCGAGTGTACTGATCTAAGCTTACCTTCTTGAAGGTGCTCACCCCACTGCTGTTAATACTGCATTTCTTTTCAAAATGTCCACATTCCCTGGAAAATTAGAAACACCCTGTAATTACAAACTGCTTCTGAACATGAAAGAACACAAATTGCAAAGAGGGAACAAAAAGCTGAATTTTCTGCAAATAAAACTTTGGCAGTAAAGATAATTTGTTCCTCTGCTGTCAGTAAGAGGTGTCTATATGGGTCACTGAAGAGGTTCTTTACTGGGAATAAGTTAAATTCAGCATCTACCATCTTGTCCTGTGGGTGAAGCATGCTATCTCAAATACGCAATACAGCCCAAACTGGGTGTCATCTTTTTTAAACTTTCTTTTTTTGTGAATCACTTCCAAGTCTTGGGGGTAGGACATCACGACAGCCAGCTCCTCAACAAAGAACTGACATGAGAACAAAAGCTATTCCTGAAGAGTTCTCAAAATAAAAGTGAGACAGATGAGTGAGGAAAAGTTGCATGGGTGTTTCATCAAACAAGGACATGGTCAGGAAAGTACCAGAAAATATAAATTCATTAAAGACAAACTGGCTCATGGAATTGTCAGTTCTGCAGAAATAAGTTTTAGGAAAAAAACACAGGAAGGCTCCAACACTGTGAATATGTCAGGTTTGGACACCTTCAGAGATAACAGTGTCAGTGTTTCATCTGATAAGTATCTTCCATTTTTGTATATTTTTATATTTTATATATATTTGTATATTTTACGTTCTAGTACTGTATTGAATAGCAAAACCAGCACAGTTGATTCAGAGTGAATCCTTCCTAGAACCTTCCTCTGTGAGGAGGAATTTCAGACTTTCGTTCTAAATTGAACCTAAGGTAAATCTTGAAATCCTTTGGAAAATGGAATTTTCTTTCATTGCCCAACACTGTTTTAACGTCAACCATTTGTCAACAGCTAAGTCAAGCTTTGGGAGAAAATGCTGGTGTCCTTCTGAAAAATGGTTCCTGATTGGATTCCCTTTCCAATGGCATCTGGTGAGGGCTGTTTGCCACAAATCTAGACCAAAAACTGCTAAGCAGTTGTCCTGAAAAAGTACAAATAGCTAAGTACCTGGCCATATTCTGGACCCTGGGCAATATTTTTCCATATAATTATTTCTGCTATTGTCATTAGCTCTGGCACTCCCACTATTTATTACCATAGGTATTCTGAGACTCATAAAAATGTGATCTTACTCAAGGCTTAAGCAACACATGAAATAAATCAGCAGCACTGAACATTGGCTGACACTGGATGAAACCTGGCTGGGAACAGCTGGATTGCTCTCTTGACTAAATATTTACAAAAGCCGCGATTATATCACTGAGTGACACCATGTGAATATAACAATTTATCAATCATCATGTTTAACTGAAATCCCTGCAGGAGGGGATGGCATTCTCACTTAACAATAAGTATCTACTGTATGTTAATTAAGTCACTTATTTTGCAGCTAAGCTTACTTCAGGGATATTTGGGCATTTTAACTACCCATTTCCTAAGCACTGCTTACTTCAGAGGCACACGAAACACACAGTTCAGCGGTCACTTGCATCAGTACCCATCCAGTAACACCGCTGGAATTGCGTGGGGCACACGCTGGAGCAGGGGGAAACACAGACCAATGCACAGAATTTATTTTGTTTTCCACATTCCTGCCGTGGTTCCCCTGCCTGCTGCAAGGTGCCCATGTGCAGAGAGTACCACAGCAGTTTCCCTGCCATCCCCCTGGCTGCCACTGGACCTGCTTCCACCAGCCACTTCGGTCTCCTGCCTTTGCACATCCTCCCCCAAGTAGCTGGCAGTGCTCACAGCACTGGCTGGCAGCTGTGTGTCCGAGCTGAAATGCCCATGCCCCTAGGAAAGGTTTCCAATTTTCTCACCCCATATTTACCAAGTTAGGCAAAACTGAGGGTTTGTTCACCCTAAAACTGCCTGAAGTTTCACCTTGCAATGCAGGGCTCTCCAACACCAAACCCACCTCCCTGACAGCATCGACACAAGTCCGACTGAATTGAGCGTGCAGGACAACCTGCCTCCGGGCCAGCAGGGACCTGGCGGCTCTGTTTCCACCAGAGCTGGGTAGCACTGACTGTGTGACGTCCTGAAAAGGCCACGGAATACGAGGCTACCTTCTGCAAGGAGAGAAGGGCGGGGACATGAAGAGCTCTGCCAAAAGTGTGACATTGCCAGGGAACATAAGGATCAGGTTCATACAGATGGGAGAAGCAAGTGGACCTGCTCAGAGGAGACAAGGTTCCCATGAAGATAAAGCCAGCACGTCACACTGATATGAAACGCGTATTTGGGCACTAGAAACCACTACCACATGGCACGAGCTTTTTATGAAATCTTCCACCTTCTGCGTCATGCTGGATTAACTCTCCTGTATCAGCAATGGCATGAGCAGTTCAGCTACCTTCCTGTCTCCTTCAGATTATAGGTTTTACTTCAATGCAAGAGAAAACACAAATCTCCTATTTGCCAGTCCCACTGCACAGACTCTTTAAAAAGTTTTTCTTCAAAATGTCACACAGGTACGTGAATAGCGCAGCCTGTTTGTGTGGATCTCAAGGTAACATTCAAAAGGAACAGGTGGCATCCATGGTTCACCTCGGGAAACTGCTTTTAAACCTTGGCTTTATTTCCAGGAATCATTGTTCAAAAAGGAGAAAAAAGTTTGGGGTGATGAAGTCTGCTCCCTTGAGAGCCTGACAAGAAAGTTTCCCTCATATGGATCTTAGACATAGATTTTTATTCCCATTTTCTACATGTTGAGAGTCTGCATAATAATTGTATTTTAGTCTTTGGATCCCATCTGCCACTAAAGGTGAAATTTCACCTTCTTCTTTCTTCCTACAGAGAGGTTTATAAATCAGTAAGCACACAGACATGGGAGCACGGGACTTCGTTGCCTTTCCAGGAGCCCTTAATGGCTCAGACAATCACAGCAAGTGCTCTTTTCAGAAACACAGGGAGGGAGGAGAGAAGTTACGATAAATTTAGTTTTCTTTTGAAGTTAATAACCTCCTACAAAGGCTTTTGGTAAAACACAGACACCTTAACATTTTTTTCCTTTTCAAACAGTTTTTTCCTCTATTTTTCCCTCAGATGGTAAAATCTGAGGAAACCTGTCTCTTCAGAAGTAACTGCTTTGTGTGAATGACATCAGCAGACCACGAGGTTACCACTGGTAAGTTGGCACCCTGAGGGGAATGAAATGAAATCTATCAGCCTACTTGCTCCTCTTCTCTTCTGCATTTAGTGCCTTTTGTAATATGCAAAGCAAAGGAAATGTTTTGCCCCCCTTGATTTTTTTCACCTTTTTTTTTTCCCTCAGGAGAAGGAACAATACATTTGACTGGTTTTTCCAAGGTCTCAGCTGCAGCTTCACGTTTGTTTGGTACCTCAGTCAGAGGTGAGTGATTTATACTCCCTGTTCTTTCTGCCTCACATCAGACCTTCTCTCACCTACCACTGGGTTCTCCTGAGACTTGTTTCAGGCAGTTTGAAAACCCATGGTCTTCCCAGGGAAAGAAGACCTCCACAAATGTGGATAATGTCAACTTTTACAAACTCCTCCACCACAGCAACGGCTTTGCTGTCTTGACTTCAAAACCATGGCAGATACAATCTATTATCAATTTCCCAGTGCAGCTATCCTGTTGTAACTCTCCTTCTTCTGGCTTCTCTCAGGTCAGAAGGCTTCAGAGGCAGAAAGTGTTGGTGTGGAAGGGAGATGATGAGGAGGAGAAAGTGGGTGAATGTATGGGAAAGTGGCTACACCATGAGAAGATTCCCTTCCCTGTACATAGGATTTCCAACAGGTGGAGCCAGTATGGCAACTACCCACAAAAATAAGGAATGAACCTGAAAGGTGAAAGCTCCAAGGGAAGATTCCAAGAGGGGTTGTTGCAGGAGAACATCTGAAATAAGGAACCTATCACGGCACACAACCATTAGCCCCAGGAGAGGAGATGGGAGGTGGGGACTTTCTGCATAGTTTTTAATAAGTCTCATGGATCCAGTAAGCACACATTATGCAAAGAACAGTTTAATCTTTCCTAAACTAAGCTTAGAAACAAAGATGTTAAATCACTGCAGGATCCCAAGTCTGGAGTACAGCAGGGGAGCCTGGATGTCATCAGGAGGATTGCTCATATACTGTCACATGCAGCTTCCCAGCAGGTGAGGGAATATGTGGAAGCAGGGAGAGAATGCTAGGCCAAGCTGGGGTGGAGGAGAACTTCCAAAAACCTGCAAGGGAAGAATAAATGCTAAGGAGCCGAACTATACACACAGATCTCCACTGTTTTTACAAAGAACATGCTTTAATAAACTGTGTTAAAAAAAAAAAAGTGTATTTTCCTTTCTAAATAAAATAAAAAGAGCAATGCTATTTCCTTTTTGGAGAAACTATTTCTGAGTCACTACACCCACCTGACATGACTCCTCACTTGCAGAGCAAATATGCCTGTACCCCCATGCATACTCTGAGAACACCCAGAGCTTCCTCCTAGGGAGAGGCACAGAAAGCCAGGCCTGGTTCAGGATCCATCAGTCAGTGAAGGACAAGAAAAGGTGTCAGCCACTTTGTAAGTGTGACAACGGGAGGAAAGTGGGCTGAGAGGCGAATGGGTAACTTCAGCACATGACAGAGACATGATAGAAAGGCACAAGGGATGAGATAGTGAAGATACTGTTTTTTGAAGGATGACACAATTTAAAACAAAATAAGTTTGGTCAAATGTTTATCATAGTCTCTCCAGGAACCTCCACTGTTCCTGTTTATTAATTTTAATGAAATGGTATCTGCAGCTCCTAGCCAGAACCAAGGCTCCCCTGACACACGCATCACAAGAGGATGGGGCCCTGCCATGCACAGCGCACGGAGAAGGAAGATAAATAGTGCACCAAGAATAGACCAGCAGGATAAAACTACTCACATGACTTTTGAAGCCTTAGAAAGTCCCAATTTTCTTTTGCAGGAAATTATTCTGTGCCAAAAAACTTGTCTTCATTCCAAACAAAGCTAAATACCACATCTGAAATTTCCCAAGCAGAAAAAACCCCAACAACCACTGTAGTGTTGGTTACAAATATAACATCAAACCAAGTACATCTCAAATGGTTTTCTGAAGAGTATAGGTTTCAATTAATCCATGCATCCTAGCTTGCCTGAGCAGTTCTATGTACACACATACACACATCTGCAGTTTTTAAAAACATAAATAGGCATCTGCACCTGTCTCTCCATTTTGTTGCAGCTGTGTCCTCTTTATGTTTCCCCAAGAAATCATGTTTTGACACACAAAAAAATACTCCTCTCCCAGCAGCCTGCCTTGAGGCTGTAAAGAAAGCTAGGGACGAAACAGGAATGAAGCCAGCAGTGTTCCAGAGAAATCTGGGAGAGGGACATTGGACATACTCCTAAAACTAGGAGTGTGCAATACTCACAAGCACAGACTGTTGGCCTGCTCCTGGCAGGTTTTACCATCTCTGATGGCAACATGAAGGAGGACATAAAGGTGTGCGACTGATCTCCCCTACTTGTAATTCCATGGATGTCCAGGCAGCTAGAAGACAGCACTGGTCATCCAGGCTCCCTTTGTACTCAGAGGAAAGTGAGCAATCCCTTCAGAGAAGAATTCATCCCTTCCTGCATGGATATCTGAGGCAGACAGGACGAATCACTCCGGAAGGGGCTCTCTCTCTGCAGAGTCCTCCCGCCACTGCAGAGGGGCTTCAGACCACCACCACAGATTTGATGCCTGTTACAAGCCAGATGAGAAGAATCCCTCTGGAAACAATGCTTTCAAAGCAGTGTCAGTGTCATCTCAGGATCTCAGCTCAGTTCTCTATTTCACCATGCGCTGCGTCCTTCTGCCTTGTTAGTTTATATCACCCAGCAAAGAATGAGTTAATTAACAACACTGGGAAGTACAGTGCCTCTGGTGAAAAGCTGTGCCTGGGAAAATCTGAAAAGCTTGGCCTGAAAAGCCAAGACTGCCCTCCATTTTTAATTATTGACATTTTTATTCTGATTACTGTATCACCAAGAAGTCACATTCTGCCCCAAAACACTTCTCCACTGTTTAAACCCACAAGACAACTTCCTTCGTTTTAACTCCAAAGTTGTTCCCCACCTGCTGAGCTTTGAGTGCAGTTTCGCCATTTATTACTACGTATCAAACACAAGAAAATCTTCCTGGTAAGAGGTAAAAGCATTCCCATTTTTCTCCTGTCCTTCACCATAAGTCTGTCACACATAAGGAAACGCTGGCAAGGGAGCCTGGATTACTGTATTTCCTCATAGAGGTATGAGCTTCTAGGAATACATTAAATAACCCAACTTAATTTTACAAGTGCTGGTCATAATCTTTGATATTTTCCACTTCAGGGACCATAAGATTTCCCCAAGTCCAGTAAAGTAAATTTTTAAAATCTTTGTGAATGCCAAAGGATTAAAGGATGAATTCAGAGATTTAGGGGCAGGTAAATGTTGTGGGTACAGCATCAGAAAGCCTGCCTTCCACAGTGAGCCCTGACAGTGAGCTGCTCTGTGGCCTTGAACAAATCACTTCACCTCTCTGGTACTTCTGCTTTCTTGTCAATATTTTTGTCTGCTTAAGTGTGTGGTTTCTGGGGCAACTCCTGTGGGTTTGCAGAGCGCCTGCCAGTATAGGATCTCAGCATCAAACAGAATGACACCGTAGTACAAAAATAAGGACAGAAATTCAGGAAGTATAGAGATTTGAAGGGAAATGTCTGCAATGTTTTTATAAAACCTCTGATGCTATTGGGGTCTCCAGATCTCCAGGCTCTGAAGGTGTAGCAATTTTTTAAAGGACTAAGTGCCTGTCATAGATCATAACAGGGAAAAATGTAGTCATCTATGTTTTTATGACTGGCCTCTATTCTGCTTGGCTTGGTTAATACCTGTGGAGAAGGTAATTTTAATAAATAAAAAGAGAGAGAAAGGGAGAAAGTGTCAGCATGAGACTGGGTATGAAGTTATTGAGAACAGGAGTGTAAATGTGTCAAGGAAATCCCCAGTGATCCAAAAGGGAATGCAAGTAGCTGTGCAAGCAGCAGAAGCAAGCTGGAAAAACTGTACAGGGGTCTTAGCTTTGCAGAAAGATTTTCATTTTTCAAACTGTAAATCAAACCAAATTAAATCAAAACTACATTTCTATAGCACCTTTCATACTGGGCTCCCAAGGCACTTCACACCAAAGGCAAAGCCACTGAAGTGTTTATGAAGGCAGCAGGTCAGAAGAGCCCTGAGCCGAGGTGTGGCTGGGAGGCAGCAGCACCAGGAGATGTCACTGGCTGAGAGGTCCCTGCACCACAGGACCAGGCTCAGCACTCCCACAGGAGGAGGAAAGCCAGGAAACATCACAGTGCACAGACCCATACATGAGGTGTGAGGCACTGGTAAGTCATATGAGAGCTCTCAGGGCCTTGTGAAAGGCAGATACAACACAAGAACTGCCCAACTGCTCCACAAGGACCAACACAGAGAGAGGAAAGGCAACTTGTGCCTGCTCTACTCCTTATCCACAGGGTCCAGCAAAAGCAATTTGTGCCTCCTCTGTTCTTTACCCAGAGTCCAGCATTGGTACAAGGGAAGGATGCCCTAAAATTCTACCAGTGCACACAGCCAAGTGACTACAGCCTGAGCTCCTGGCCAGCAGCCAGGTTTTGGGACACACAGTCTCTGCAGGCTGCCCACCTCTACAGCTCACTTAGGAGCAGGAGCAAACGGCCCAGCCCTTCCCTGGCATTGCTGCAGCAAGGACAGAAGGCTGACCTGTCCCCTCAGCCACACTCAGACATCTGGGCACCCCCTGGACCAGGCTGGATGGAAATACAGCACCACCCGGACAGCAGAACCTTCAGTTGCCACAAAACAGCTTTCTTTGCACCAAGGTTAGGAACAAAAATGTTCCTGGGTGCAAAAGCTGCAAAAGCGCTGAAATCCTTTCACCAGTAACTCTAGGCAGGCTCACCTTTCTAAGGTAAATTTCATCTCTGCTAATCCTATCAGTTAATATTGAAATCAAATACAATATGGTATTTGATATGACAGTCTCCTTCTTATGAAGTCAGCTGCAGCATTTTTTATTTGCATATGATTTAATTACATTTTCATTCCAGGTCTTCCATTCTGTGTATGGTGGGTAAAAGCACATGAATTCTGTATGACTGTGATGGTAGGAGAGATTATGAAACTCAGAATAATGCTGCAATGTTAGGAAATATGGAAGAGAAGTACTGCTGTTTTAGGAATGAGTCTTCAGGAGGATGGGTGAAGTGAATAAGCAATACAGTCCCATTTCCGACAGATACAGAGCAACAATTCAGCTGCCCATATAATTTTTAAGATAGCCACAGCCTTTTTTTGTAAGATACACTACCTTGCTTACAGGTTTGAGCTAAACCACTACTCGAGGAAAAAAAGCTGAGAAAGAGAAGAACAGCAGGTCACCTCAATTCCCAGCAAAATGCAGCTACGGCGTTGTTGGGCTTACTCTCTGTTGCCAAGGGGTGGGTGGTGGGTATGGGGGTACCTCTGCCCTGGGTTCTCCAATGTGTATTTGCTCTGTAATGTTTCTGCTCCCTGATTAACAATAAGCATTGGAAATCATAAAAATTTTCTACATATTCAGAATGGAAAATACAACGTTTGCAATAAAAGGAAACAGCTGAGCAAACTGTTGGATGCTGTGCATAAGTGACCATTGTTTATGGTCACTAGTAGTGAAAACCAGTAAGACCTCTCAGAGCCAAACACTTGCTTATTAGCTGAAGACACATGCACAACATTCAAGTGCAAATAACCCCAGTCACCTGTAAATAGTAGCACATAATGTAGAATTACTTCACTCTCTGTCACACCAATTGCAGTCATCAAGCGTGAGCTTGAAGGAACAGCTGTGAGAAAGTGGTGATAAGGAGAAGCCCCCAGTTGTTTTGCACATATGAGGAAGGATTTGCGCAGACTGGGGATACAAAATAGATTCCCAGTCCTCAAATCCTGACATGAAGAGTTAGTGGTAAACTACACTTTTATGTTAAAAAAAAAAAATAAAATCTGAACTTGTTTTACGACACACGTTAGTCATTTGTCTGTCTACCACGTCAGAAATTGTTAAAGGAAAGAAAATGTCACATTCCTATATATTCAATTGATACAATAGAATGGGCAATGGGAAACATTTCTGGTCTTTTAAGTGCTGAAGATTTTTTCGTGTTCCTGGATTTTGATCCTAGCCATGTTTGTAACTTCACAGCATTTTCTGCCTTAGTTTACCCATCAGTAGGCTAGGTATAACGACAGTGCTGCTTCTTAATTCAGAGTTCACATTTTCACAGTGAGCTGAGACAAACAGAAGGTGCTTTATGAACATAAAATATTGATTTTTTTTTTCTCCCAGTTTGCACAAGGTCTAGAACTTCATACAGTACCTAACATATTTCTTGGACACAGCACAAACTTCCTCCTTTCCTGTAGTGAGAGGACATTTAGAAAGAGATTTGGAGACAAAACCAATAGAAACAAGGCTGCCTGCCCATGAAGAACAGTGATAAAAAGCCAATTTTGGTTATTTTAGCATTAAAATGTTTCAGTCATAATAATCCTTGACTTACTGATTATTGGGCAGCAACTGTTAAATGGTATGGCACAATTAAGTTTTCTGTCTTTCTATTAGGTTACAATCACAAGGAACATTTGCCTCTAATATCCTAGTTAACAAGTAGGTAAACTCATAATATGAACACCCAAGTATTTATACTTGAAAACAACTGTTATTCAGATCAGAGCATAAAATTATTGGAAGTCACTGTGCAAAGCTCCCAGTGTTAATATTTCACTAGTTCTAGGTGGATTTCCTCCAATGTTGAAATTGTGAATACATGGAGACAGAAAAGCAGGCAATGATTTTCTCTGGATTAGCCATTTCTGTAATGCATGTGAAGGTCTTAAAAAGTCCAGGACCAAATTTGGAAAACTGGAAAAATTTGCTGCTTCCGCTGAGGAGAAGGAAAGAACTGATGAAGAAGAATTTCAATTAATGATGTAGATAAAATATGTGACTAGAAGATTTGTAAGTGGCAAGCAGTTTTCTCCTTTGGAATAAAACTCAGAGTCTTGTATTTTTTCAACATCAGATCCATTTTTCTTGTCATTTTGAACACTTCACATTCCTTTTCTGGAGTTATAATTTTAGCCTTCTATAGAGACAACATCGAGAAACTCCTCTTTTCATGCACACAGGCATTTCAACTGAGATATATTTACCAAGCAGATATGTGCTAAACATAGGCAAGGCAGCACAATCCTCTAATGCAAACACACACACACACACAGAGAGAAAATTGCTTCAATACAAAAGGTAGAAGAAATACTGATTTTTCACAGTAAGTTGATAGGCTGAACAGTTCATGTTCATTAATACTGGTGAGCTGGTTTTGGACCATAACAGGAGGTAGGATGACAGTAAAAGGAGAAAGTAACTACTTTAAGTATTAGGAGAAGTGACTTTTCAACAGCACAAGAGGGTCATACAAGTCCATCACAGTCCATATATGCAGAGTTGCACGGTTGAAGCCCATGCTCCAGGAGGCTTCACAGCTCTTGCTACTCAAACCAGTCAGAGAAATCCTACAAATGTTTCAGATAAAGGCAGATAAAGTCTCATGTGTGGACAACAAGATCAGCAAGCTACATACTTGTTCTTCATGAATAAACCACTGTAAATAATAAAGTGACCACCACTGTGTAATTATCTCAACGACTTTTTCATGCAATGGTTTTGCCAGATGAAAGCAAATCGGAGGAACTGGATTTTCCCATAGATGCTTCAGTCTTTTAAGAAGGAGTGATTAGTCCCATCTTTCCCCTTCCCTGCTTCTCACACCCCAGGACAGCTCTGGTTTTTACTCTACTGTTGGCAGAGGGATATGAGTACTTCTTGTAATTCAATCGTCAAGCTTTAAGACTGCTTCCCAAGGCTAAATGGAAGCCAAATCTCAAAGCTGCATGCATCCTATGGCCTACTGGGATCTAAATACAACTAATTTCTGCTGGCTGAACTGTAATAATGAAGATTTTGAGTGCTCAGTGATAAAATTGGGGAGGCCGTATTTAAGGCAATGGAAGTCATACCATGTGCAAAATTCTATTCCCCAGACCGAGATGAAAAAGCTGTTGTTGAATGTTGCACGGATAAGACAGAAGAAGAGTATAATTTATGCATTATAATTGAAATCAAGGAAGCATTTCCTGCTAATGCTGTCATGCCTGCTTTGCAAGGCTAACCCTAATGACCAACAATTGTACTTTTTAATACAATTTCCGAAGCAAGTGGTGGCTAGGGAATAGTCCCATTGGAACACACACCACACATGCCTCCCCTACATTTCTTCACGTACAATTCACAGACGAATGCTTTGCAAGACCGTGAATGCACGACTTACTCATTCTGGAAGAGTGAAGAGTCCCACAAAAGCATTTACTAATAGACTCTCTGGCAGGAAAATCCACCTCTATGCAGTTCCAAGCCACTCTAAACTTTTTTTAATCACCTAATGAACAGTGATTCCCTTTCACTGTTGGGAATGGACAGGCAGGTTCAGAAAAAAATAAGGACCAATCCAAACCACTGTCCACAAATGTGGCTGGACTGTTTTTCAAGACAAAGTAAAAAGCCTGTGTCCTTCCAGTTTAAACAAGAAGCAGAGAAAAATTAACTATTTATTTGTATTTCTGACACAGCAAAAAGCCATATTAAGAAATGTCCTAAGAAATCCCTGATGCCAAGATTTTCAGATCAGGATTTACGGGTGCTTTAGCTCAAGGTTGAAGATGATCAGGTGGCATATTTACTTTGGGGATAATCCCATGAAGCACCAAAGCCATTGCTATTTGCTGAAGGGATAAGAATTGTCACTTTTTACAAGTACTAGGCAGAGTAGCTTTAATGGAGCAAAAAATCATGGAGAACAGACTTCCCACTCACCTTCCTAACAGTTTCAGGATAGTACCAACAAGACATTTTACCTGCTGTCCGACATCAGCTGCATTCACCTGCACTCAGATAAGCTTTCTTCTCCAGTATTAGGGTCAATTTAAGGAGGTACTTTTAGGCACAAGGGCCATCACTGGTAGGAACCACATCCTCACAATTCTTTCCTTCTTATCATTTCAGCTTAGCCCTTCCTTGTTTCTCCAGCATAACTACTAACAGCAAGAGTATTAGCAAATGGTGTAGCAAATCAGGGATAAAAGCCACTGGTCATTAAAACGAGAAGGCATCCTGGGTTTAAGAACTAATAAGATGGCATTAACACTATAATTACTGCCACATTAAGCCACATTAGTGCCACATCCATATCTGTGCCAGCAAACTCTTGGAAAACCAAATCTTTTTTGTTAATTGTTTTTCACAATGCTTTTGTCTCCCATGGTTCTCCTGACTGCAAGCCTCGCTCGTCAAGCTCTCCCCCTGCTCTCAGATCTTACACAGAGAAGTGTGTTGGCTCCCAGCAAAGAGAATATACTAAACACACACACACAAAAAAAAAAATCTGGATTTTCCTTAGTTCTCATTTGCCTGAAAACCACACGAAAGATTCATGGATAAATCCATACTAGTATTCCATACTAGTGTTGACATATCATAGAAAGCAGTAAGACAGCTATGAGAAATTAGCTTTTATGTAGCTGTGTGTGCCAAGACTAAAATCTTTTCCACCTCCAGTCACTAAGGGTCTTCCTAGAGTAAAATCCCTCTTGGATCCTAAACTAAACTGCTTTTGATTTTATTCAGTTGAGTATAAGATCCTCCTTGCTCCTAAATGTAAAGATACAAGATCAATAATTTCATCACAGCAATAATTTCTACTCTGTGTCAGATAGGAATTGTTGACAGATGATGCTCCATCTGTCACAGTATTTTACAGTAACAAGCCAAAATACAGCAAAAAAAAATTGTAAACTGTACTGTTAGGAACTGTCGCAACAGAGTATCTTGGTTTTTTGGAAATACAAGTTGTTATAACAAAAAGCTCTAATTCAAAGCCTGAATCCTGGGACAGGGATAGCTATTTAGCATCTTTGCACAATGAGGTTTAAGTCTAAAGCTGCCTGGCAAGGCAGTATTTAAAGTAGATTTACATGGGCAGACAACCACACACCTGCTCTCCTCACACTTGGATCTGGACAGTGCAAGCTAGATCCCATCCAGAAGCTGTGTTAGCATGCTTGCACGACATCAATCCCCAGCTACCACTCAAGTTATATATTCATATTCCCCTGATTCAGTGGTCAAACAGAGCAGTCACATAATGGTCTGTGTCTACTCCTTCCAGCATGCACAGGGCCATGTGTTTAATGGGGTTAAGCCAACAAGTGTGGGGGGTAGGGATGGCAGATGGTATGGAAACAGAGTAAACTTGGGGACAGCCAGGGATGTGTGATCCCTGCTGGCACCCACTAGCACCCACTGGTGAGGAGATCCTATGGTTCTCAACTTATCCCTTTCTCCTTCTTTTCCCATTAGCATGGTGATAGCCAGAACAGATTCGGCATCTGATTCCTCTGCAAGGGTAAACTCTTTAAAATCTATGCCTCTGTCTAACCTCTAAGTGTGTCATTCAATTTTCTAACCCCATGTGCTTCCCTTTCCTTCCCAGATCATTGGAAGGGTGAAGGCAGTAAAGATGGATGTTTCTGCCCTTGAACTGGCACTCATTTTCCAAGTCAGTTTTCTATCACAGACTCCCTGCTAAAGCTGTTTCCCAGTAAAACACGTAGACGTGGACAGAAACAAAACAGAGTGCCTGATGCAGCAGAACATACTGGAACATAATGCACAAATCAATGATCACTTCAAATTTAAAACTTCATGCAAGTCACACAAACCAGAACCACTCAGCTTTGCAGTCTCTGTACGAAAAAGAAACAGAGCAAGACAGAAAAGAAAAAGAAAAAACCTGCATAGGAAAATTACATCAAACTTGATTTATTTTCTGTCTTTGCTGGTATATTCTGGGCTTAATTCTTCTTGTATCACAGCTGTTTCCCTCCTTTCCACCAAGCCCAGTCCAATGGCACAGCTTCCTCAATGTTTGCTCTGTCTTCGCTGGGTGAGCAAAGCCTTTTCATTTCACACATCATTTACAGCTCGCTGCTGTGATTTCAGAAAGTCAGTGGGCTTTTACCAAGCTAACAAGTGAGATAAACATTTTGTGTGTCTGCTAATTCTAAAACTTGTGCAGATTTTCTGACAGTAGGTACTCTAAGCAGTTAGAGAAATTCAGCGGTTTCAATTCAATTTGCACCACATGGCAAACAAGTTTGCCCGGGAGTCAGTAAATAAATCAGGAAGAAAGAGAGGGAAATAAAGAACAGACTCTTCAAAGTCACATCCTATACCTATAACGCAAACCTAAATTCCCTCAACTTTCAATGTATTTTACGTGTTTACTAAATTGATTCACTCATTCCTGGTTTGAACAAGAGAAGAAAGGTAAAGAATTCTTTCTTTCTTTTTTGTCATTGAGCCAGATTTAAACACTTTCTCCTGGAGTAAGAGAATGACTGCTCGCTCAGGGACAAATACTGGATAATGCATCCAGCTGCCCAATGTGTCCAAATTGAGTCTGTATTTTCAAGATCACTGGACACGAAAAACACCAGAATCTGGATGTCTAATCTGTACATACAGGATTTTATCAGATATTCACCAAATTTAATGGCAAAGCTCCTGTTTATTTTAAAGGTACAGAACCAGAGCTCTATATGTGCATATGTAAATTGAACAACTATATGTTCAAATAACAATATGATCTACAAAGGTAAATTACAGATGCAAATCAGGTGTGGTTTTTATGTATGTCCAGCTGTGTGTCCAAAGCTTTTTAAACTGTGGTTCTGTTTGAACAAAGAGAAACAGGAAAAGCAAAACTAAACAGAAGAAGTGTGAATTTTTCCAGAGAGATTCTTTCATGCGAGAACACCTGAGTCCATTCTTCGGTGCAGCCAGGGATATGATCACTTACCTTCAATATACCACCTAATACTAAAACAACAATAATATAAAAAAGCATTTTTTAAAAAAGCACAAAAATTTTGCTGCCTGGTTTGTTGTGGTTTTCTTATTTTCACATTACTAGTAGCACTCTCCTATGCATAGTGAGCTTTGGCACCACAAAATGACTAATTCATTCTGGATTCTTAGAATGTCAACACCATCAAACCTCAAGATCAGAAATGAATTAAATGAAAGAAATGCAGGTCTTATTTATTAACAACAATAGAAGAAAGGGAATGGTGAACCATTTCAACCTGCAAGCCAGCAACTGGCAAGCAAAGGGCCTGATTCTCCTACTTCCATTTAACTTCATTTAATAGAATAATATGGCATAATTGTAGCTAACAGAATTGGCAATAAAATGGCTATTCAGATTTAATCAGTATGGGAGAGTAAGGACTAAAAAAAGGATGAGGAAAAAAAAATGGATGGGTGCCTTCTATCTGGCATCGCAGTCCGGAGACTGGAAAGTGATGATTGTCGCATGTTCCTTATTTCACACAGCAATATGTTGTAAGGAGGATGGAACCAGTCACATATGTTCTGGGCCTGGCTGGGATGCGTCTGTTTTTTACGAGCATGAAAAGAATGTTTCTCCACATTAATCAGGACTTAAGGAAATACATAGCTACATCTTCCAAATCAAACAAGAGAAAGCCAGAGTGAAGAGGATTCAACCTTCTGAAGCAAAATTACGCTTAAGGCAAAACCTCAAGAAACTGGAAGTGAGAGGCCCTCCCCCTTAACTTTAGACTCGCATTCTCTTTGCCCTTACAGTGCTCAGAGAAATACCCATATTGCTGAAGGATATCCCTTGTATAGACACCCCCAGGAAAACAAAGATCTAATTTAGGAAAATATTAAAAATCTCAGACCTTATATATATGCCCAAATTTAAGCATGTGCTTAAATGTGTTCCTGAAAGACGCTCCAGTTGTGTAACTGGTTTATTTCAGCGATCATCAACCCTGAAAAGCTAAAAATTGAATCATCAGCATTTTAGTTATATCACATCAGAGCTAATTTTTAAGTTTGTCTCCTGAAGGATGCTGAGTGCTGTATCTAAAACATCCAAGGTCTTTCTCTTTTGGATAGAGAAAATGTAGCGGATCAGGCAGAAATGCACAAGGGTCTCTGAATATTTTTGCTGTAGATTGCTGTGCAAAACCAATTATTTCATAAATTTAAAAAAAATGCAAAGCAGGATATTTCAAACAGGAAACAACATAAGTAGCACTAGTTTTGAGAGAAATAATCATGTTATTATGGAATACTAATCTAAGCAAGCTTCTTTATGTTCCAAAATATTGTTTTATATGTGGCATTTCATATTCTTTTTGGTGTGTTTTTTAAAAGGGATGTAATATTTAGGAATTGAACAGTTAGACCTCAGGAAGGCTGTTATCTCGGGAAGAGAAGGACTCAATGCAAGTGCTTGAAAAAGACAACAAAACAGTGAAGGGAAAAATGCCTCCAGTGCTGAAGATATTTTTAAGATATCATTGAACAATGTTAGCAAAATTAACACTTGTAAGAAAGTAGAAAAGGAGCAAGAAGCAGGGCTCAGGCAAATGCTAATTGGGGAGTTCTTCAAATTCCTGTTCAGAGGGGCAAAACAGTCTCCTGGGTAGAGGTCCTCTGGGATCTGGGAATCAGGAGCTCTCTCCCCAGCCATCGGCCCCTGAATTCCCACGTGACTCTTTGCATTTAAAGCCAAGATGTTGCTTGATCTGCAGAACAAGAGCCATGAACTTTGTGTAGCACTTTGAGATCTGCCATTGCAAAACTCTGGGTCAGGAAAAGGAATTTCAAAATCTGCAATTAGTTGTACACAAGGGTAAATGTATAAAGCAGATCAGAAGTTTCTACTGCCAGACTTTCTTTTGAAATCTGTTTAAAATTCCAGTCCATAATAGTAAGATGCCTGAGTCCTCTCTCCACTAAATGCTGAACCAGTGGAAAGCCATAGCGGTGAATTAGTGCTCTCATTTTTCATTTTAGTTTATACCAAATTCACCGTATTTCAGTTGTTCTAGAGGTCAATATAATAATATTTTTTAAATTAAATTTACATTAAACCTTTTCTCTCCAAATACTTACGCAGGTGTACACAAGTTACACCTCATTACATCTTTGAGAAGCAAATAACCACAATGCCCCTTAAAGAAAGCTGTACAAATGCAAGGGAAGTAGTTTGCCCGTGTCCCCCAAAATGGTGGCCAAGGCCAAAACTGCTTCCAAATCCCTGACATTTCCAGTGAAAGTATTTGCGCAGCAGTGCATTAAAAAGCTCTGTGGCTTAGGGGGAAAGAAGCAATTGTGGGTAAATTTGGGGTTGCAGCTGTTATTAGGAGGAAAGAAATAAATTACGCAGGCCTTCATTTGCACAGTGCAGCTGCAGCTCCCATCAGTGGAATACCTCAAGGACAGACTGATGCAAAACATCACACCTTCAAAAGCAGGGGAGCTGCTACTGGGCTTCTGGCATCCCAGCTGGGCACTTGTGAAAATGTTACCCATAATGGCATTTTTGCTGCTATAATCCCTTCCTGCCTTTTTTTTTGGTTGTTTGGGTGGGTTTTTTGGTTTGGTTTGGTTTTTGGGTTTTGGTGGTTTTTTGTAATGTGGGTGCTTCAAACTTCGAGCAAAATACATAGGTTACTTTTTCTTCTTCTTACTGGGGTATTGGGATAATTTCTCAAAGTTCATAGAAGGACAGAGCAGGAGAAATGGTAACTTTAAATTGCAGAAAGAACTCTGTGTTTTATTTCTTAATGTAAATCTGGCCTAAATGTTGAATCTTAGCTTTAGTGGGAAAGGTATTTTAACACCTGACCACAAAAATACTCTGTCTCCCTTCCCTATGGTAATCTCTTTGTCCCTCATGTCTTTCCAGCTGTACGGAAGTTATGTATTAGAACAAAGGTACCACATACTTCAGAACTGAAAAATTAATGTGGTCCCTCTCTCAGATATTAATTGCCAGGAATGGGCTCAGAAAGAATTACTGACGTGAAGCCTAGATATAAGAGCATTAACAATAAATATTCCTCAGCTTTTTGGGGACTCAGACATAAGATTAAATGTCCCTGTAACTCTTGGCCTAATGTCTCAGCCAAACCTATAGCGCTGTCATAGGTTTACAAACTTCTTTTTAAGTTTCTGTTCTTTTTCATCACTCATTAGACTTTGGGACTGTAAAAAGCCTTTTGTTCCTGCCAGCAGCATTTTCCCATCACCCAGATTATGGATTCATGCACTTCCTTTACTGTAATGTGACTTTTTATACCCAGTATAACCTTCTCACAATCATGCACACTTGCTGTAAAGGAGAAGAGATATTTTCCAATGTCTCTGTTCAATTATTAGTGTCATCTGTAATGAACTATTCTGGTGTAATTGCAGAATTTGTCTCTGTTGTACTATGGACAAAATAAAACACAATCGAAGATTAATTTAAATAGGAAAACTAATGTTCACAGCAATTACTGCAAAGCTGAGGGTGCTTTTTCAATTTGCACCATCCTATGAGGCGATTCTTTTGAGAAGACCACTTGGTTCATAAGCCTGATGCACAGAGAGCTTAACACTCAGGGACACACATGAACACTCGCACATTCGTAAGTGAATGGCTCACTCCTAAATTACAACACAGCCAGTAACTCCACATCACAGGAAAATGTCTGAGGGAGGGTACTGTATGTTCAGCCACGGCTGGATCAATGTTTATGTCAAGTGATTTGACAAAATCAAAGTGGTGTCTACCTTGGTGATGCCCTATTTACATTTAGGGTAGCAATGAGAAGAGGCAAAAACTGCTGTATTCTCTCTGGTGTACTCATTCTTCACCTTGAAGTGAAAAAGGCATCAATTATGCCAGAATTTCTTTTACCTCAAATGCAGTTGCCACATTTGGGGACTAAATTTATTGTTGCTTCAGCCTGATTTTTCAAGACTGATCAATTTTAGTTCCATGCCTTCAACAGTAGCTGCAGAGGAACAAATTTTAGCTCTTACAGAAAAACAGGGTTGGGTACACAATGCCAATCGTAAACCCCACACTACCCCATGTTGCTGATGTTCTTGGTTGATAGTCTGGACAATACTCTATTTTCACACATACTTATTTTCCAGTCCTACCTAGATAACAAATCATTAAGATTAAAGAACATACTAAGCTGAGCACAGAGAAAGGCTTTTGAAAACAGTGCCTTAACTCTTCTGAGAACCCTTTGTTTGTGAAATGGCCATAATTCTTGCATCATATTATCTAATTTTACCTAATGCCTCTCTCTACAGTATTCTGGAAGACCCAGGGATGATGGAGGCATATAAAACTATATTGTTACCCAGTTTTCCTATTAATGGAGCACCACTTCTTCTGTTTGTTTCCCATCAGGAACCCTGCTGTACAATGTTGTGTATAATGCATTTCTATACCACGTAGCTGAGCAGCTCTCTTCCACTGGCTCAGTCTCACTTTGGAAGTAACAACTTGCCAGAAACCACTAAGACCCTCCATACAAACAACCAGAAATTAAGGCTCTGCAGGGGAGCATATCACTGCCTCACAAGGCAATAACAAGCAGGGCTATGGCAGCCCACAAACAGATCGTCTTTTATCACAGTTTAGTCAACTTTCCTACAGCAGCTTTCCTATGTTTCCTATTCTTTCACTTCCAACCAGTAAAAGGGCTCCCATGGCTGAGGTGCAAGGTCCTTGACACTCACATGCTGTTAGCACTGTACCACAAACCTTCGGAAGCACCACTGAACATCTTGTTCTTCCACCACCACCAAAGCAGTAATGGTGTCATTCTCACATGCATCACCAGCTAAGGTTAAGTGTTATATCTTTTTAATGGCTCATGCACTTTCTATCCAGGACTCTCCTCTGGTGTCAGGGGATGAGCTAACTATTCACTTGTGTCTCCAATGTGTGTAAATTAGCATTTACATGATATAATTCCCCATCTGCACACACATTAAAAGATGTGTATTTCAAAGTTGCTCTTCCAGGACATATATTGATTCACACCACACAAAGTCATCACCTGTCAGGACAAAGGATTTGATTTACACATGACCCCATGGCGCACAGGGAGAGGTCAAGCTGCCATGAGCTATGATCCTGACTGAAACTTCTGTGGATATGGAGGAGTGGCACTGACCACTTCCTATGAGCCCTGCACCCACAGCCAGCTGTCAGGGAGGGGTGCAGTCAAGGTCACAGCAACACATCCCTTTCAGGGCAATCCTTGCCATTGCCTTGAGGGAAATGTCTCTTTGCTCCTCCATCTAAGCAGTCTACTCCTTTTCGAAAGACAAGAATTTTCTTGCACTTCGCCTTTCCAACACTACAACACAAGCTGCTGTATAGGTCACTCAACACACATCCCCCTCCGAGTAGGCAGGTTTAATTATCCTCCCCTGACATCTTTAATAAGCAGCCTGACAGGTTGTGCAGCTTCCAGCCATTTTTTTGCTACAAGCTGGGTAAAAGCTAGTGGAAGATGGTGGGCGGAACACTTCATCCTTTCATTCAGAATAAATTCAGAGAAGCCATTAAGGTTCTTTATGAAGCCAGATGTTTGAAACAATAATGATCTCCACCCCAAACATAACTACGTGCCATCTCCCAAAACAAAGACACATGTGGACAGAGAGGTTTCACAGGCAATTATGTTGTGAGGGTTTGTGCGTGACAGAAACAGCAAGACCAGAAAAACTGAGGAAGAAGACAAAAAAAAAGACCTTTTCACTATTGTGACAAAACGGGGAAGAATAAGTATCTGAATGAGCAGGGGCTGGGGCAGAGAGACCTGACCCTGTGTGTAAAGAGATTATCTTCTGTCAGATGCCCCACGGGTTCAAGGGAGCAGTTCCTCATGCATTCTTTGTCATAATACAAGATTTCATTCAGACCAACTGATTGCCTCATCCATCTCTTCTAGCAAAAGAGCAGCAGTACTGTGAACTTTGGCTAACTTCACAGGTCAGATATGTGCAACACCTAACCTACAGGACTTTTAGTGTCTGTGCTCACACACATCATCTAATGAGTGAATTAAATTCAGATTGTATTTTGAGTGGAGGGTGGTTTTTAACCACTACACGAGCTGTGCAAACTTCCACTGTCTACCCAGCCCTGCATACGCAGTTTAGTAGAAAAATTACTTCGCCCTGGAGGACACTGATGGCCAACATGGAAACTTGTTAAGTGGTGATACCAGTTAATTTGCAGTCACAGTAACATTTTGCATTTGCTGCTACAAGAAGAGTACACACCTAATGGCTCCTCAGGTGTAATGGCCATGCTCCCCAGCCAGTAATAAGCAAACGGTTACCCTTAGTTTAACAGATATCCATAATGATCGCATACATGATTTTAAGGGGAAAATGTGAAGGAAAGGGGAGAAAGGGGAACTGCCCTTTTGTAACTATAAACTGCATACTCTTCATAAATTCACTGCTATAATTTGCAGTCCAATTTTTTTAGCCATTGGATAGATGCATTGCAATTCAAAGTCTTCATATGACTGGTTTTGTTCTTTCTTGTCTTACAGCTCAAATGAGTGCAATCTTAAGAAAGCAGTGCTTTGGATCACTTGTACTGATAAACAAAATGAAGAGCACAATCAAGCTTTTGAACGAGCCACGTACATCAACTACTGACAGCTCTTCCCTCTGTCTCACTGTAGTACAGCAGCCAGCTTGCACAACAGCTCATTTTCAGCTGCCTCAAAGCACCACGCCTTTCCCAGCTCCTCTCCCAAAACCAGTGCCTCCTCCCCATCATGCTCTGCCTCTCTGCAGCACCTTCACTTTCTCCAAACTCTTAGGAAGAAACAGAAGACTGTTCTTCTCCACTGATCATGACAGCAGTGCTCTCAATCTCCGACTCCAACGAGGAATAAACCTATAACCCTTTGCTGCTTTCCTCAGCCCTTAACTAAAGCCTCCCCTTCCCAAACACTGTTCCCTCCTGCACCCTGCAGTTGTCTGTGTACATCTCCTCATTCCGCTCACTGGCTCCCTTCCCCAGTTTCCCCAGCTGCAGCGGGTTAAAAAGGAAGTATAAGATGTTGCCTGCAATTGATTTTAATTCTTTCCCTTGTGCTGCCCCTGCAGGCACGAGCTGACCAGCCCAGCTGTGGCACCGAGTGCAGCCAGTTCTCCCTCACGCACAGCCTTCCCTCAGCAAGCTGGGACTGATCACAGACGGACAAATGCACACGCACAGTCATATTTATTTCTTTGCATTCTCTGGAGTTTCCTTACAGCATGAGGTCTATCAGAAAAAAACATCTGCTTTGTTTGTATTTTAAGGTAATGGCTTCCTCTGCAGACCTGGAAACACAAACATGACAGCAATGGACCTTTGTGGGAGAAGCAGAGGGGCTCCAAACTGAGAGTGAAATGGCTGCGAGCAGCAGAAGTGTTCAAGCAAAATGAAAATACAGAAGCCTTCAGAAAACAAAAAAAAGTGAGGGCGCGAATAGATTTTTGAATACTTTTGTTTGTTTGTTTGTTTTTAATAAAGCCCTAACATGTTGTCTTAAGGAACTGAATGAGAGGAAGAAATGTGAAATTTTCCTGACTACCACCATCTTTTTAGAAGAATCAAAATGATGCAGAGAGACTTTGGCTTGAATAGGCATCTCAGATTTCTTCTCTCCCCATGCATAACATTCCACAAATCCTCTTGCTTATCAAATCATCCAGTGGGTGAGAAGGCCATAGTGTTAGATCATAACTGGTAGAACACCTAGCATGATCATCTGCAAGATTAGTCTGTCACTCTGTTTACCATTGGACCCCCTTCTTTTGTGACAACCCCTTTCCTCATGCCAAATTTTGGGTCATGAAGACCCTTTCACTCTCCAGTAGCTGCCTGCAAGGCCCAGCATGAGGGGACAGACTACAAGTCATGCGCCACAGCTCAAAGGAGTGAAATATAGTGAACCTGACAAAAATGTGCCACCCACTAGATCAGGTTGCTCAAAGCCCCATCCAGCCTGGCCTTGAACACTTCAGCTGTGGTTGTGGGGCATCCACAACTTTCCTGAACGACCTGTTCCAGTGCCTCACCAACTCCACAGTAAAGAATTTCTTCCTAACATCTAATCTAAACCTGCCCTCTTTCAGTTTAAAGCCACTCCCCCTTGTCATATCACTACATGCTCTTTTAAAAAGAATCTCACCAGCTCTCTTGTAGCCCCCCTTTAGGTACTGAAGGATGAATTTCTGCTCTGTCCCAGAGTGAGTGTAAATGAAGAGCTCTAGAGGACCTGTCAGTCTGGGACTAGCCCATGAGAAAGGAGTAATGAGGAAAGGTGGTCAGATAAGGTCCTGCAGTCCTCTGTGATACCAGGACTAAGAGGAATGAACAGCAGGACAAAGCCTGCAGAACAAAAGCATGTGAGAGCAGCTGAAGGATGTCATCAAAAAGCTGTGGATGGATGCATGGATATCCAGAACACCCTACATATTCTACAACCCTGATGCATGGAGCTAAAGGAAATCAAGTGCCTGATGATTCTGAAGAGATGAGGCCTGAAAAATGGGTGGAATAGCATAGAATTTTTAAAACACTAATTGACAACTGGTAGAGTAATGCTGCACCTGCTCTGTGAAGACTGCAATATCTGTAACTGCATGGGGTAGTTCTCTAATGAAAGCCTGTATTCTGCAGGAACTGATGTTGCTACCAGATGTTAGCATGACAATACATCATGTCCCAGAACAGTCCAAGATTTGGTTTTCTGGAAGCAAATCAAGGTTATGGGTTAAGACTGGCTCTTATATTGACATCACACCTAGGTTTACAAGTTCCTAATTGTTCTTATTTATTCCTGAAATGAAAAGAGATCATAGGAATTCATAATGCTCAGTGTGTGGCACAATGGAATGTACACATCCTTTCAGTGCAAATGGTGACATCTCCAAATAATAATGAACAAGTAAATTATTTCGTCTAGAGATCTCATCTTAAAAAGGAGATCTCATGGAGGGATCCTGCCGGACACTCACAGGTCACCATCACTAATGTGATGAACCTTATTCAGCAATTTGTCCAAAGACTCTGAAGAACCTTAAGAGCTTTAAAAAAGGAAACAGATTTTAAGCCTTGTTATGTAGCAACCGTAGTCATCTTGCTTTACTCCTTAGATCCTACTATTTCAGAGAGAAAACATTAGAGACACTTTTGAGGGAGGGACAGCAGAAATAACAATTTGCAAGTCTTCTTGCTGAAATGTATTTAAATCACAAATGCTGACATTTTACTGAAATTACACTTTTCCAGTAGAGGGAACGTAGAAGAAAGGAGGGCTGACCCTTCCTGTCTTGGATGATAAATATGAAATCTACTTGAACTCTAATAATTTACATAAGTTGCAGCAACAAACAGAAAAGGGCTGGTTGAACCTAAAAGAACTGGAACATTTCTCAGTGCTCTGGGAGCCCTTTCTCATTTCACTGTGGCTCAGCGTCCTTGGCTGTATTTCCTAGCTCTCTGAAGATGAAATACTAAAGCTATTCAGCATTTTGCTACAGTTGCAGAAGAACATGGGAAAGAAGCAAGTGAAATTACAGGAGCAGAGACTGCCTTTTGTTATTACACTTAAGTTCTACTGTCATGCACTTCAATTTCAAAGAGCAACAATTGTAGCTGAAAGAAAAACTCACTCCAGCACTTACAACCAATCAGAAATAAACAGAAAAAAACATCTAGGGGGAAATACACAATCTTTATCAGAAGTGGAATGGCCACCCTTAAATACAAACAGGGAAGACTGATAGCTGACCCCTCAAATAAATGGCCACAAACCTTTCGTTTGTTGGGAACAGTAATAATTGCCAGAATATGAATTAACTCTATTGCATGAAACTGATTTTCACATTTACCACTACCTGAGAATGAAAAGAGAATTTGTCCTTAGAGTGTTTATCTATGAAGAAACTTCTCTATGAATAACCACACAGCAAGATTATAATTTTTAAGGCAAGAGAACCAGTGAGATGTGGAGCCGTTGTCATTCCCACAGCAGTAATTTACCACAGGACATATAAGAGGGTCAGTATGTCCCTCAGGATTGGTCTCTGAATTAGGGCACATAATATCCTGACATCTTCTCCTGAATGGTTCCCAGGAAACTGGAGCATGGGAATATGTAAGCTTGCTGGGGAGGCAGCCAGTACAGGAGTATCAGCGTGGTGTCCTCAGCTGTGGACTGGAGGGACTGGAATAGCAGTGGGCGGCTGGCAGGGTGAAGGAGTAAGCGGTTACTCTGCCACTGTCCAAACTCTTCATTATCATTCTACATTCACAGCTCCTGCCTTCTATGAACACCAATCTTATTTATGACACATCATACAGCCCCTGCAGTAAGTGAGAAACTCTGGCCCTCAGTGTTTCAAGAAAAACTGCCTTGCACTGCATTAGCATGCAAAATGAATGAGGCGGGAGACCAGCTCCAGCAGCTCCCCAAAATAATATGCGACAATCTAATTAAACTTTATTGTAACTATACAAGCGAGGAAACAGAATTAAGGCTGGGTAGGCAAGCTCAATTTTGTCATTTCCTTAGCCTTTGAGTGTTGGCAATTTGATAGTCTTGTCATGTAGGGTTTCTAATAGAATTTTGTGCATTTTTAGAAAATAAATTAAATTATGAACTTCTACATGGTTCAGCTTCTGCTAGGCCAGCAAACTAGACCAAGGCAAAGCTGGGCTTTTTCTCACTGTTTCCTTCCATGCTGGCTTTTCGATTGTCACTGTCTAGCAGAGGAACTCACCCTTCTTCATCCACGCCTTACTGATCAAAGAGAGAGAGAGAGAGATTTCCTAAGCTAGAAATGAGAGCATGGTACCAGCATAGCTTGGTACCTAGAGAGCCAAGTCTGCATTCACAAAAAAACACCCTGTGACTACCAGCCAGTAACACTTGAGGGCACAAGAAGAGGCAAAAAATACTGCAGAACCAAACACCAATCTATCCCCACATCGCTGAGAACTGTTAAAATTACACAGTTGGAAGTATTGTTTTTTAAGAGATCTTTGTTCTTGTACCTATCTCAGCTTACACTTTCCAATTAAAAAATTGCTTCTGGGCTTGATATCAAATGCTTAAAATTGCAGCCAGAAACATAAGCAACTCAAAATAACCCCCTTAGAATGGAAACTCTTGTACAACCTTCGTACTGCTATGCCTGGAGTACACTGCCAATAAGATGCCTAAAAAGAGGGAGAGAAACTCAGGGTGGGAGTGAAGGAAAGAGGAATTAGACTGAAAAGGAATGAAAGGGAATCCCACGAGGAGCCAGCAGAAAAGCTCCAGACATTCTGGCAGTTCTAAAAGTTTGTTCCAGGTGGCAAAATAGACACTCACTCGAGGGGGACTTTTGATGAAAAAGGACTGAGGACTTCAGGGCACGGGCCTTAGGAGACCTGCAGTAACTCTGAATCTCTGCTGTATTGTCTGCCACGGCATATGATTAGCTTCCTGTGCTGTAGCACATTGTAAGGCACTTTATAAAGCAATGAATTACACAGCTGAAGTGGAGTAACCACATGCAAGCAAATACGACAACCATTATGCTCTCAGCAACATCCCACACACAGCCACGAACATTTGCATTAGTGCCAATTAATCTGAGGTGGTACAAACTCAGCCAAGCATAGGATTTGTTCTTTGGTGTGAAGGAGGAAGGGAGGGGAGAAAAATATCCTTTTGTCTTCAGAGAGGAAACATCTGTAGGAGTTTTCAAGGGCTCCAGTGACTTTGTTGAGCATGGAGCGGGGGAGCGTGCTATTGAGTGCTTTGATCTCACCAGCAGGTGACACTGCAGCAAGTGGGAGCAGCTATAAAAAGTTTGAAGCATTCTAGGGACAACTCACACAACCGGCGCACAAATGCGTTTAACGTGTGTGACTCACAGTTGCCGAGAAGTGGGAACATGCAGCACGGGCTGGCCTTTTGGTTTCAGCTTCTCGTTGTGTATTAATGTCTTCCTTTTTCCCTCGCTGCCCCCCCACCACCGCTTTCAAACACCGGGGTGAAGCAGAGTCAGGAAGGGCGATGAATCTTTTAACCCTGCCGCACGTGGAAATGCATATGACTAAAGCACAGCCAGGGAAAACTGTTCCACCAGCCCTACCTCTTGCTGAAGTCAGCAGGAAAGCCATATCCTTTACCATCAATGCTAGCAGAGGAGCCTACCAAGCACTAAAGGGGTGTTGTGCTTTTCCAGGTCCACATTTTAACCAGCCATTCTGCACAAAAAATGATAATGGCATTTGCAAAACACAGGTTTTCCTTATGCATTAACACAGATGAAAGCAGATGAAATACTTGAGAATTAATAACAGATTTTACCTCTTGTACCTCTCTGTTCTGGCTGGAACTCCCAGGAGGACTGACCCTGCATAACCCTGGGTTCCAGGACCTGTGTTATTAAGGGATCAGGAAGATCAACCTACTTCTACATGACGCTCCAGTTCCATAAAGAAAAATCTTCCTGCAGCTGGACATCCTACGCACAAAAATTCACAAGTGCTAACTTACTAAGCAAGGCTTGCGCTGCAGATTCTGGTGAGGGCCATGGCTATTGTATCCTGCTAAGGGCAGAGTGAAGGGCGTCTTACTTTGTCACTCAGCGGCTCCTCAGGTGCAAAGGGGATATAGGCAGAGCTGCCAAGTTTTGTTCAGCTCCCTGTGTAATATATTAATTTTGTAAATGGGTTAGTGAACTGATTTACCACTTTCTAGACTATATGCATGAAGCCGTCAGTTGAATTTCCCAGTGAAGACATCCTGCTCCAAAGAACAGTAAGAAATTGTTCCCAAATCCTTGCTGCTGTGCATAGGGGAAGCCAAGAGTCCTTCTGAGAGAGTCTTCAGAGAGTCTGCACACTATTTGCAAGATATGATGGGAGGCTGCAGGGCACTGGCAGGAATAGGCGGGTACCCACGTAGGGTTTAATGCCAGAAGCATTTGTAACAGCTTGCACTGTCAGTCCTGCCAATGCATGGCTGCTCTGCTCCAGGTGTGTTCTGTACAAAGAGAGTGGATACCTGGTGCTGGCACCTGGCACAGTGCAGCCGAAGTGAATATCTGTTGTCTGCTTGAAGTGCGTGTGAATGTGTTAAAAACCAGCTGGAACGTGTCAGCCAGTGACAGAGGTGCCAAAACCAGGGTGCTGGGCACGATGCACAGCCACAGACAATTCCAAATGGCTCCACAAAAGGTTGACAGAAAGTCAAGAATTCAATGCTCAAAAAGTGGTTTTAAGTGTTTCTACTTCAGCAAGCAAAACAAAGGATATGAATAGCCCTTCCGTAATATTTTGCGCACATGTTTGGGTATGTGGGGGATTTTTTTACTATTATCTGAACTAGAATGCTGTAGAGCATTAGAGCTCTCTTTGGAGAGACAGAAGCAGTTTCAAACCTAACCATTTAAACAGTATACATTTGCAGCACTACACCCCCTCCTGTGTCCACTGCAAGTGCCTATGGTTTTACAATCACACCTTCCCATTGATGCAGAGTTACAGAGTCAAAGCAAAATGACAAGGATGAAGAAACTCAGAGCTGACTTTGCAATGAAAGCAAACACCTAGCATAAACCACTCGAGAACCCACATTTAATTTGACTGGGAGCCCTTGGAGACATTATTTGGGATGACCATAGGTATAAAAACACATCTAAAGTGTGACTCTTCTATGGCAGGTGTTGCCTCGTTGACTACGAGATACACTGATGGACTTCAGACTCTTTAGCTTCCACTGCTCAGATAGTACCTTGCAATTTCTAATATGTGCACTGAAGTAGACAGGTGAGGCTATATTTAACATTCATGTACATTAAACTATCAGAATTACAAAACTGCAGTGGAGATCGCCTACCTTTCAAAACCAAGAGAGAGAAAGGAAGGGGCAAACTGCAAAAGGGCCAAGCATTTTTTCTCTTCATCATTCCCACTTCCTACATGAAAGATTCACTGGCAAAATTTGCTCCAAAGTTGTGGTTTTTTGGAACAACACTCTCTAGTCACATAAGCAACACTTTATTTTTCCAAGTGTAGTTATTTAGTTTCTTCACATTTGAATTTTCATGTCACTTCTCTTCCTCTCTGTAGTTTTTGCTTTTTTAAACAGTGTGAACACATTCTGTAATTATTGCTGACAGCCCAATGTTTAATGGTGTTGAGTGTCTTTTATGGCACAGTCAGACATTCGTTTAGGAGACAGCTGTCTCTGCTTAAAAATTCGCTGCCCCTTAACTCTTTATCTCTGCCCCCACGACTCAGACATGGCAGCTGCCCGTACCTGCAAGCACTTGAAGCAAAGCCTGTTTCCCTCCACCCTGCAACAGCCTGAAAGAGCCCACGGATTCGGTTACTGCACCTCAGCAGAGGGGAGCAGGAACAAATAGCTGATCAAGCAGTAACTTGTTAAACCACCACAGCTGTTTCTCAAGCAAACATCCGACCGTGCCCTCGGAGCCAGCGCGGCGCACGCGGTGCTGGAAGGGGAGAGGTTTCCAAAGCTGGGAGATGCTGTGGGAACCATCCCACATTCCTCCCCTGCCCCAGCTGAAAGCCAACCGCTGTGCTGTGACCACGGCTGCTCTGCAGGCTCGCCCGCTCATCTCCCAGCCTCCTCCCAGCCCTCAGTGCTTTTTCCCTGTTAGTGCCAGAAGTACCATCGCGTACTCAAAGCGCAGCTGAACTTTCCTAGCCGCTTTCATCTGCCGTTTCACGGGAACACGGCTGATATGGCATGATTCCCAGCTGTTTTCATAGAAGACTGGCCCAGGCAAGCACAGCTTTAGATAGCCTGGGTGTGACTGACTACCTGGTACACAAGTCAGGAGGTGATTTGGTTGGCGCCAGTCCCAAGTAATGTGAAGTAACACAAAACTCATCTATCACCATGCAGTACTTACCAGGTGAACCTTCACGAAGAGAACTTGCCTGACCTGATAATACAGTATTACCCCCAATAATTATGTAATTCAATACTAGTGCCGATTACCCACCAGGGAAGGGGAGGGGGGAGGGCAATTGCAGCCATCTGTGTTTGTTTGCCTGAGTGTTCCCATAAAAATGTTCTCAGCGTACATCGTGCTCGCAAGCGGCAGCCTTGAAAGGGAGTTGGGACACCATTCTGTGGGGCAGTGCTGTGCCACTCCGTGTGTTGTTAAACGACACTGCTGACACTGCCAAATTGTTGTATCTTGAGAGTTTTGAACTATAGCAAAAGAAGAGATGTGGAGTGTGTGAGAAACACATTCCACTCCTTTGCTGAACAGAAAAAACCTAATCCCTTGCTGCAGTCTTTTATACTGCAACAAAAGCAACTAATATATTTTTGTGTTATCTGTACCCTTGCTCTGCACTTCAGTGAAGTTAGTTTAGAGCAATTAGTGACTTTCCTGCACTGTCTGAAAGAGCAGGCACTTTCTAGTGCTCTTTCAGCTTACTTACCAGAATTACTTTTTTAAAATTAATTCCTCCATTGTATCAGCACAGTAGAAGACGGGCCTAATACTTTCATCATTTGTAAGACAGCATATGATTTTATACAATTTACACAATGCCTTAAGAAATGAAAGCACACCTGCTGACACTGTTCTATGCAAATGGTTTGCAGGATTTTCCTATACCACGAAGGCCAAAAAAGGACCACTGCGACCATCTTATCCAGTCTCACCTACCATACAGGTACGGCTTGAGTGGAGCAAGTCTTGACCTAAACAACTCTAATGACAGGGAATCCACCACACCCACCTCTCTTAACGTTGAAAAGGCATTTCTTCCACCCAGCCTCTGGGACTGGGGAGAGCTCAGGAGATACGTTTTCCACCCCAGAAATGCTTTGTGCATGATCATGCTTCTTGTCTGTGATACAACACAGGAATACACCATTGCAACAGATTCCCCATATCCTTTCATCTTTCATCACTCTTGCCTCCAACCTTGATCTGGGAAGTGTTAAATCCAAAAATATTATAAATAGGTCTTTTTGACTCAATACTGGTAAAAATTTCACAGAAAAGACAATATTCATCTTTTAAGAAATTGCTCCTAAAATACAGAGGTATGAAATTATGCTAGTCTCTTCTCATCTGGTTTTGAATCATCCCAGAGGGTTGTGTGGTGGAGATGACGTTTTCCTTTTAAATCTGCAGGATTTTTCCATTAAGTTCTATATAAGTTTTTCATCAGTTTGCTACAGCTAGAACCAAAGTGCACAGCTTTCTGCCTTCCAGAGGAGGAAACTAATACTTTCATTTAATCAAATTGCTGAGGGAGATGCTATGAAGTCCTCTTAAGTATGATAAAACACCCTAGTAACATATGCATTTATAACTGATATTCCATTGTGAGAATTAACATTTGGAAATAAGATGATTTTAGAAATAAAATCCAGCAAGTAGAACTCGGCAACGAATCATCTTGAAAACCCTGACACCATGAAGTGCTCAGGGCAAGGACCCCATGCTTCCACCATAGCAATTTTGTAGGTAGCATGTGGTGAATATTAGTACTGCTCTCAGCTGTGCCTGAGCATTTAGGAGTATTATCACAATAAAAATCACCAGAACCATCACAGACCTTTCTAAACGCCATGGGTTTCACAAAGGAGAAGCTAAAAAGCTCCATGGGTATTCAGTTTATTCAGCAGAACAGCTAATAACTGATCCCGCAGTCCTTATTCAGGAAAGAATCCTATTCCTAAGGGGAATTCAAGTGAGCTCCATTAGCTCAAATGCTCTTCACCAAATAACCAGTAGCCCCAGAAGACTGGAGACAGATAAAAATGTTCCTTCATAAACCTAGCTGCCAAATGGAGTCAGCTGAAAATTTTCAAAAGGAATTTCTACAAGGGCTCAAAATCAAAGGCATTTTTGTCTGAGTAGGAAAGCAAAATCAGATCTCTAACGAGGCAAAGAGGCAGAGCAACTTTAACAGTATTCTTACTATCTTTGTCTTAAAATCTCAGCATTGTTCAAGCCATTGTGCTTCTTCTGTATGGGACTGACAGAAACTGTTTTGCTGGTCTTGCTGTCTGGTCCAGAAACCAAATACCACACCAGAAGCAAACAGGTTATAGACCAGGTTATATAGGTTTCTTACTGTGTTATACGCAATGTATTTCTGCAGTATATGGGAAGATGACAGCAACAGTGTTGCAGGGCATTTAGGTTCATTAGTATGGTCAGCAACTAGGAAAAAGGCAGCTGGAGTTCAAACACAAATGAAGTTGGTGCAGTTAAAGCAGCACGTTTCCTGCCTTGCTGCTGAACCCATTCCTTCCATACCCAGTCATGCAAGCACACTGCTGATTTCACTGGCACTGACTGAAAAGGTAAAGAGCAGCCTTTCCCAGAAAGTTGCAGGATTTAGCCAGAAAGCTGTTCTTCAGAGACTAAATTAACTATTTTTTTTCCCAGTGCATCATCTTCGATGTGCAAATTAATAGCAAATAGTCATGTAGGCCAGTCAGACATGGAAAGAATTCTCCAGACCTTACAAGGGTGTCAAGTGCAGTTCACAGAGAGCAAAATTAATGCCACTAGAGATGGTCAAAGTTCACCAATAAGCAATTCTCTGATGGGTGATTGCTTCTTCCATTTTGCTTTTACAAGGTTTAAGGTGCATAGGTAAAATAAGATCACAGAGTGACTGAGATGTTTTTATAAGTGTGGACAAAGAAGGCAATTTAAAATCTTTTCTGAGGTGTGTATAATTACAAGTGCATTTCAGATGTTGTTAATATGCTTAGGTGCTTAGGGAAAGCAATCTTATATGAAAGATAACCCTTTAATAGATTACTTTATTACCGAAGCACTCAGCTTCACCGGTATATTCAGGGTTGAGTTGGCCTCCCATGTTTTCTACAGGTTTATAACTTAGCTGTAAAAAAAACATTTCAATGGAATATTCATGACAGCTAATAAAATTTCTATACTAATTTTCAAAAGTAAAAAACTGGTTAATCTTTTACAGATGCAAATACCTACTCGCTAAGGAATTAAAGAAGGGTTCTGAAGGTGGGGGTTTTTTTGTTTATTTGTTGGGAGTTTTTTGTTCTTTTTTGGCAGCCAACTAACTTCATAACCATTTCTCTGTCAGAAATATATTTGGCAGACGATTAACATATATTGATTAGTTATTACACAGGAGAACTGTTATTGCAGAGAATTTTTTTTAACTTAATCAAAGATTGTGTTAGACAACAGACTGCAAAACCTCCAAAGGAATCATTAATAAAAACCTTTTAAAAATATTAAGTGAATTTAATGCTTATGAAAACAAGAGATGGGTAGAGTTGGCCAGAGCCAGTGATACACAGACTTCCTATAAAGCTTTGCCAATGCATTATGGCCCTGGACTAAGACTTTCTTACTATTTCAGCCAGGAACCCTCTCTGCTGTTCAGCACGCACTGCATGGCACGCTCACGACACAGGACACAGGACAAAGAGTTTCTAGAATTGCATTCCCATTCTGGGCACCAACCTGGTGCACCTTAACTGTGCAGTAGTCCTGCACGATGCCAGTGACGGACTCACATGACCACAATTTGGCTCCTAGCTGTTAGCTATGACTTCAGCTAGAGCTCGAGGCCAGCTTCCCAGGACAGCTTGGCAAGCATGCATGCACTACATCATGCGGATTTGCAGTGGCGCAGTTACAATACTTGATAATTCAGTTCTGCAGAAAATCCTGCTCGCCTCCCTCTCCAGAGCAGTCTGCTTAAAATCAAATTGGGCTGCTGGCACAGGTAAAGTAAGCAAGATTTCGTCCTCAGGTTCTCCACTTTCTGATGACATGACCTGTCTTCTGTACTGTGTGAAGGAAACAAAACCCTTAGGACTTTTACTGGAGCTCATTTAAGAGCTTTAGGTTTTTACTTTCTCTTTTCTATTTTCTCTGTGCATCAAATATTTTAAAAAATGGGTCCCTGATGGTGATGTCAATTTTTTGCACCTGTGTTTTGAAGAGTTTAGTGAAGACCACCAAAATACTGCCACTTAAACACTGGCTCCTGAACATACACATGCTTTCACTGAGATAGCATCTTAAGTTTCCATAAAAACAGCAGCATTACCTGCCTTCATCCAAGTTAATTGATGGTCATCTGCTTGATAGCAATAGCACAGGGACCCCTCTGTTGCACGTCTATGTCCTGAGTGTTCTGCATGCTCTCTCTCTCTCTGGATTTTCCCCACTTCCAAGGTAAGGATGAGAGTCATGTTCCTCTTCCTTCCAGAGCCATTGCCATCACTGATGCTGCAGAATACTGTTGTGTGGTGCTCAGACTCAACAGATACCAGGTACACATATAAGCACTTTACATAGACTTTTTACCCAGTACCTTTTCGGCCAAGAAAACATATGGTAGGTGCATCGCCTTAGAGCTTGTCTTTTCAGCTCCTTGCAAGTGTCCAAAAGAATCACTGCTGAGTAACTTCTCGACTTCTTTACCTCAAGAAATGCATGTGCCCATGTGTCATTACACAGACCTACCATACAGGAGGTCACGTTAAGGCTTTTAACATGTATCGTTGGTGGCACTGTAGAGTTTTCATTTGAGTAGTATAATATCTTATAGGGTACTCCAAAGGATCCACTGCATCCCACCAGTAGAAATTCACTTTTTACACAAAGGTTTGGCATGATTAATGATCTGTTATGGTCTATTGATTAAATATTACCTGCAACAGAATTGCTTAAATACATATTTACAAGATAAACTAGAACAGCTCACAGTCATTACAGTCTTTGTGGTAATTAATAGGAATGTTATGTAAATACACATTTAAGTGATTTATATAATAGGGCTCCAAATAAGCTGTTATAATCTATCATGCTGTAATGAATTAGGTCCTTTACTGTAGGTAGGTATCTGACCTCTACTGGAGTATGAAAGACCTGCTTATATGTCTCACTGCTCTTGCCTACTTTCAACAGAAAGCCATGCCTGAAAAAGCTGCTACTGGAGAATAAAAAGAGAAAAAAAGTGCATTAGATATGGAGGTAACAGTAAAACGGGTCCTAAGAAGCTCGATAGTCAGCTTGGCTACAGAATGAATGAACACCTCTTTGCCTGCCTCACTGCACCATCAACAGGCCCAGGAAGGTTGCAGGAAAGATTAAGCTGCCAGGCAAAGAGTATGCTGCATGTGGAGAGGCTGCCTCTCCCTTAGGGGCCTTCCCCCTACTTCCTCCCCTACTCTGGAGCACAGCATTCACATGGGAGCAGAGACACAAGAATGAACTTGACCTAAATCGTCTGAGGAGTGTGAGAACCATCAGACTGGACTGGGCATGGGAACACACCTGGACCTAAAACCAGAGAGGGAAATTGCTAGTATGTCATGAGGCACAGCTAAGCCACAGTCCTGATGCTCATAATGCCAAAGCGACAGGTAAGTCTGCACTGTTCTTCCCTAGTGCCTAATCCAGACACAGGTACCTCACACAGTTCTTCTCAGGATGGGCAGGGGAGAGACTGTCTTTGGACAGGCACTAAACACAGGGATTTTCAGTCCTGCCCCCCAAATAAAGAAATCTGAGGAAATCATTAGACATCACAGAACAGATGCTGGAATTAATTTTTAACTATATGACTTGCCTTCAATTTGTAATTGTTACAGCTAATTGTCATTCTCTAGATTTTGAACATGAGAATATTAAGTTACTTAAATATTAAATATTAAGTTACTTCTGCTAGTTTTGGAGTGTCTTCTTCAGCTTGGGAACAGCTTAACATGCCATGATATGATTAAAATGGGCTCTCAGTTATACTCACGGCTTCTTGGGACTATATTTTTCTTTGCTTTGTTTAGAAAAAGGAATAAAATTATAATCTATTCCAAGATTTCATATTGTTAGTTTTAATGCTTTCCCCTTCAAAGTGTTCCTCCAACATACACTCCAGACTAAGCAGTCAAGCTTCCTCTGACCTCATAGTATGTAGAGAGAGAGACTCGATTCAGCTATTACTCACCTTGATGAAGCTATCTTTCATATGTTATTCAACTTAAAAGGCAGTGACTGGAACAAAATCATGAACATTATTTACTAATGGAAATTGGACTTGGAGGGCCCCCAGATGTTCTATGCAGTTACAGGTCTCACAGGCACAGGGGACATAGCACAGGCATGTTTTGGCATAGTAGAGTCACTCCTTCATTTCCCAAGACAGTGAACGGAGGCAGTTCACCTGCATGGAAGTCTGGAAGGAGAGCCTGAGAAGACCCACGTCTCTGGGTGTGCAATGGAGCCTTGGAGACATTTCTGCCTAGTGAGAAGGACACGTGTGCCCACCAGCCATGGCCCACAGCGTGCTGTGGATATGGAGGCACAGAAGATGCCTGCTCTTGTTTCAGAGCTCCAGATGCAGCTCTTGGAAAAGCTCCGACAGGATGAGGGTGGTCCTCCACACAGCCACATCTGAACTCATCTGAGCTAACCCTGGTGGGGGCAGGTTTGAGCCCTCAGCCAGTAGGCAGCCACTAATGAAATCCATTAAACTGTCAACATTTAGGGAACACTGTTTTACAAAACCACTTAAACATACCATGCAACAGACAGCTGAATTAGGCCTGTCTGCCTGTGTGGAGTCAGAAAGAGCCATGTTACTCTTCAGGGGATTGAAAACTACTTTGCAGAGTAGAGCCCTGATTTTTTCATTTTATTTTTAGCAATTATTCAAATGTACCTAAAATGGACAAGTGCCTCTTTACTTCCTTCAGAGTAAAAAAAAAAAAATTAAAATCCTGACATCAAAGACAACCACCACCATTCAGAAAAGAACAAAAACCCAAGCCACTGATACCAATGGACTTTGAAAAGGTAATTTGAAAACAGGGGGAGAGACACCAGCAAACAGGGCAAATGTCTGCGTGCCATTGGAGCTCCATGGCAGGGTGTTTTTAGATGCTCAGAAAGAGGTCAGAGCCTACTGCAGGTAATAGACTGCAATGTACCCAGCCAGTGTGCAGGAGAACTGAGCTCAAAAAAAAGAGGATCCCAGGCCCCCGAGGCCACTGGCAGCTGCTGTGAGTGTGTGTGTATGTGCCACAGAGTGACAGAAATGACAAACCGAGTCGTCGGAGAGAGGCCAGAGCTGCTCGAGTCGCTCTGTAAGAAGCCCTGCGGGGCGAGCAGTGGTGTGCTACTACCAGCACAGGCTGCTAAAGGAGCAACCCAGCCACCTCCTCCTTGCTGGAGGTGAGGGACTGCAACTTGACCGGTAGGTCATGTTCAGTAGGAGACTCGAGGTGTGGGAGACGATTTTGAGCATGAAGGGAAAAAAAAGTGAAAGGAGTGCTCAACCATCTTTCCATTTTCTGCCCAGCAATACAACAGATACAACAGATCCGCTGTCTGAGTATATTAGAGGAAGTTGGTTTCACAAGGGCTGCCTCTCTTGTGGTCCATCTACTGCTGGAAAAAACACGGGGTATTTTCAAGGCGCTCCCAATAACTCCAGGAACATTTTGGAAAATATGCTGCATTTAGATAGATTTTTTTCTTCTTATACTGTCCTGTTTCTGTCACTTCTCATTCATATAAACGTATATACAAAAGAAAGATGTTTATGGTAAATCTCATTACTGCTTATTCTTCGACATGAAGCCATAGTTTCCCACCCTCCCCAAACTGGACTACAGAAGTTTCATTTTCCCGAAAGGTTTTGGATTTGAATTGACAGAGGCAGAGGTGACTATCTAGACAAAGAACAGATATGATATAGAAAACACAAGACAAACATCAGTGGAGTCCTCATCCCCAAATAAATCTGTGTCCTGAGTAAGAATTACATGGAAGCATGGTCTCCTGTGATCAGGAACACTTGGTTTTCTGCAGTGAAGTTGTCAGGAGAGTGGCCATTTTGTGACACATATGCCAAAGCATTGACCATGACACAATGGCTTTTGACTGCACAGGAGAATGACAGCCATCAGCTAGCAACAACTGGTGGCCCAAGGGAAAAGAGGGTTTTATAGTCACTCACAGCCTCAAGAGGCATTCTGTTCTACAAACCATCACTTCTGTGACATCACTGCCATTCCCCTGGCAATGAACAGTGATGTCATAAGACAAGCATTAAAACAGCAGATACATACAAAATAAACAGTCAAAACAGGTAAATTGAAATAAACCTGCAACCAATTCTCATGCAAATTTCCCTAGTTATAACAAATGTAGGAAGGGGAAAGCAGAAAAATAAATGATACATCCATACAATTGGTTCTAAATAGAATGTTTTTCAAAGCTCACCCAGAGACATCACTGACTCTTTAATGTCTGCTTTTCCACTAATTTGTATCCTTGTCAATTTACAAGCTATTTCAAACACCAATTCTATTTAATAAAAATGCACAGTACAATGGGGAATTTATGTGAACAGGGTTGGCAAAATATCTTTGTAGAACATTTTGGAAGGAGTCGTGAAATTAATGAATTAATAAATGGACATTTTAATAGTTTGGTGTAACTGGGATATAGCCTAACCAAAACACTAGGCCTGACACTTTATTAACACATAAATACAGGTAGAAGTGAACTTTACCAGAGTAAAAGACTTTCCAATCATCTCTCTGGTGGGAAGCCTCCCAGACTATTAAAAAAAAAATCTGTTACAATGTCACTACTAGTTATTATTATTATTCAACAGTAGCACCATAAGCAAAATACTTTTCACTCAAAAATCATTAACATTTAACAAAAATAATGCATCATTACTCCTAGGGCATGAGTGTAAGATTGTGGTCTAATTTTTGAAAAGACTCTACTAATTTAAAATGTCTTATCGAAGTTAATGTTTAAAGCTAAAATGACCTAACTGGTCACAAGGCTTCTTGGAGTACAATAGAGAAAGAAGGAAAATTAGATTTTCTCCATGATGGATGAGTTTAGGAAAGCCCCAGGGGAATTATTGCCTAATGTTTTTCAAAAGATTTGCTTTTTGATTTCATGATGGTGGACAAAGGAAGGCTATTCAAAGAACCTGCTTCCGCTCCCAGCCTGGTTAAGCTGTCCACAAGACTACAGTACCCCATTATTTGGGTCCCCAAACTGAGATTCTTGTGCTGGATTGAAGTCAGCCCCAGCTGACTTAAGACAGCAGACATTTCAACCAAAGAAACCCTTCCACAAATATATCATGACCACACATGATGTTCTGGAGATATTAAATTGACAAAAGAACAATAGTTTCAGGTTACAGAGGTCAAAAGTACACTAAAAGTACACAAATGGGTATATTATCAGCAATTTTAGGAGGTATTAAAATAAACCCCAAACTTGTTGGGCATTGTAACGACTGAGCAGTCACTTACAGAAAGAGTTCCTAGTCATTTACTAGACCTTTAGCAACTTTTTATGTGTAGAGTCTTAATATAAGCTGTAGTTTATGCAGCTTCGAATTTTAAAAAATGAACATCATAAATTCTCTTCCCAGCTCCATATTTAATAAGTAATAGGTCTCGTTTTCCAGATTGCTGAGTAGTCTGTAATTCTCTTCACTTCACTGGGAGCCATTGTAGACTCAGCATTTTCAAAAGCAGGCTAATTACTTAGTTGCCCAAACATGATACAAAAAAACTAACTCACAGCTTGCTACTACAAAACTAACTGTCTTGCACAAAAGTGGCCAAATCCTGGTTCTTCACAGGGGAAGGGAAACAAGAATCCTAGATTTCCGCAGGCAGTGAGTATGTTCTAGGGTACCATCAAGACACAGGAGCTGGGTTGGCAAATAAATCAGCTGTTTTTATTGAGCTCTGAATCATCACAACTAGACTACTCCTTGCAAGCAAAATAACTGTTTGAAAGCTACTTGAGGTGTCTCCATTCTGTCACTGCCTGCCAGCTCGGCACACTCAGTGAGGGATTGCGAGCACCCTGAAGGGCTGCTCTTCTCAAAGGGAACAGAAAAGGGACATGACTTCACTCCCTCCCACATCAGCTGGTGCTGCTCACCCCATCACACCTGTAAACCACCTTTCTCCTTCACAGACAAAATACCTTCACAAATAACCTCTGCTACACATTTGTATGTCACTGATATTAAGAGGAAGATTTTCTATCCTAAGCAGAAAAGAAGGCATTTCCAAGGGAGAGTCTTCATAGCAAAATTCTTGAAAACCATGAAAGGACTGAAGAAGTCAAGCCTTAGAGTCCTTCAGGTTACTCTGAGACAGTCTCAAAAGAGCTCAAATCTCACACACCAAAATAAGAGACAGGTTTCCCATAAAGCTCAGTAAGCTGAGCTGATTTTAAAAAACATTCATTTAATTCAGTACCTGAATCAGAGTCCAGCTCATTCTGAGAGATGATACCTATTGTCCAAAGAATTCAGCATGTTAACCGCTCTGCAAGATTTTCCAGGAATCTTGTTTCCCTCCTGTGTGCTACCATTACTTCTGGCTGCTACCATTACTCCAGGTATGTTCTGGAGGAGGAAAATTCCTTAAAAGAACAGAAGGACTTTTCCTACAAATGTAGTCCCACTCATAATGGTAGTAGTGTCCCACATGGCCCATCTGCCCAGACAGCACTGAAAAAAAATCCAAGACATGTTTAGTGGGTGAGGGATACCCACTTTGCATTTGGGGGAAAGGAGGCAGGGAGAGTTGAAACTGAATTAAATAAATGATCACCTTATATTGCTTTACCTTACACCTAAAGTGTCTGCTGCCTAAGGAAGTTCTGAAAATTCTTGTTAAAGCTAAAGAGTGAGTTTTAAAGCACCCTTTAAACTGATAGCCCTCGTTAATGGTCTTAAGAAAAACTAAGTGCAGCTGCGTTGCAGATGCTTTTCACAGACATAGATATTTTGTTTCCTCATTTAGTGTCTATTTTAGCACCGGGAGGACTGATTAAAGAGAAACAGTACACTTCTAGCAACAACTTCCATGATATCCAGTTTCCTTTCAATATCTGAAACAGTGTGGATCACTTAGTCTGCACTGTTACTCTCTCCCATGGTATCTCAGAAGGCACAAAAGGAGTGCACAGAACAGAGCAGCTCAGATAACTGAGATTTTAGATACCTGTCAAAGTGGAGTACGGCTGACTGAGACTGCTCAGGGTTATCGACAGCTGGCAAACTGTGTGGCAGGCTTTTCATAGAGATATCCAGAACATGAGGGAGCCAGCACCACAAGTTCCACCTGCATTTACCTATTTGCCTGTAAATGCATAAACTCTGCCTCTACGACCAGGTCTCAGTGCCATCCACAATTATAGTCAAGACCAACCCAAAATCAGCCACCATGTATAACACAGAGAGATATTCTTCTACAGGCATTGGTTTACATGTAAGCACTAATTTATTCTCATTTTGTCTGGCTTTGTCTCTTATTTTTATTAAAGTTAACCTTGGTAGCTTTACAACGGTTTAAACTAATGGTTAACCAGACAGATGAAATCTCACTAAATATTGTTTTTGGACTGACTCACTGAGACATGAACAACTTCAGTGGAAGTACAGAGCCTTGAAGAACACAGAGAAATGCCTTTCTGCCTAACCCTAATGATGGCAAGCCTTCTGTCCACGCTTTTCTGCCACTAGACCCGTATTTGCTTTGTAAAGTTGACAAAGGATGACTGAGTATTAATGGAAAATCTCAGAAATTAGGTCATCTGTGTCCAAAGTCATGAAGTAAACTTTGCCCTTCATATAGGAAAAACTAGCAGCAGGCTCTGTATTCAGATCCAGACAACTGGATTAGCTAGGTGCATTTAGCAGACAAGTACTAACTCAGTGTAATCTTGCCTTCATCTGTTTCCCCCAGTTTTAACTATTTGAAGTTACGCCTTTTTCTTTCTTTGTGAGAGGTAACTACTCCAAGGATGTTTGAAGCCTGATTTATTACTGCTGTCCTGGCTTCAGTGTAAATAAGAAGGAGGTCATATTTTTGGATACTTAAGCATTTACAAAAATTTTGGCTATTTGGAGAAGGCTGCCCATGAGTGACTAGAGTAGGATCTCCATAACAAATCTTCCTCATGACTATAACTTCATATGCAGTATAAGATTGTTCTGCATTAAACTTTACATCTGACCCAACCCATAAAAATAAACTTTGGGAAGCACCCCTCTGGAATCTGATCCACAATTAAAACTGTAGCTAACATGTGAAGATGAACTAGACCTAAATCCCAATGCCTTAAAAAGAAATTTCATAAATGTGTCTGAGATCTTCATGAAGTTCTTGGGTTGGCCAAGCAAGCAGAAGAGAAAGGAAAAACAAGGAAGCCTCAAATGCAGGGTAGTTCTGTAGCAATGAAAAAAGAGAGAATGAAGCTCAGATCATCCTCAGTCACTAACCCATGGCTCGAATAAATGAGAAAGAAGATGAGAAAGCAGGATATCAACTAACTCAGTCTTAGCTACTCTGCCCTAATTGTAAGTTCTGATGTGGTCACTCTCTACCCACACACTTCACTTTGAGCTACATCGTACAAGAGCATTTTAACAGATGCTTAGAAAAACACCCAGAAACCTAACAGAGTAGGCTGGACCTTGTAAATCCATACTTTAGCACACAGCAATCAGTCTTCAGGAGAGGTGCACAGTATAACCTTGGATAGGTCACTTGGTTTGTAAGACTTAGCTTTCCACCCATAAAATTGAATATAATTTCCTTTATTTGATGAGTAGGTTTGTTTTGCTGCAAGTACTTTGGGGCAGAAACCATTGCTTTGCAACATTCTAGCAAAATGGGGGATCAACCAGCTAATGCCACACAAATGTCCACAGGTATGAGTTTGAAAGAACTCATGTTTGTGATAACAGAACTGTGTAAATAGATTATTTGAGATAAATATCCTTTGTGTCCATAGCTATCAATTTGCAAAACCAAGTCTAAATTATCCCACCTGTTCAAAAACAAATTCATTACCTTGTTAACCTAAGTTTTTTTGTATCCTCACTGCCCTGCAGGGTTCCCAACAAATTTTGTATCTTTTTTTACACAACTTGACCTTTAGTCTTCATGTTTACTTTTTATCTTCATAGAATCACAGAATGATCAAGGTTGGGAAGAGAGCTTCAAGATCTCCCAGTCCAACCATCTACCCAGCACTCACACTGCAACCCCTAAATCTCTAAACCACATCATCCAGCGCCAGATGCAGACATGTCTTGAACACTTTCAGGGATTGTGACTCCACCACCTCTCTGGGCAACCTATTCCAATCCCTGGCCACCCTAATGGTGAAAAAAATTTTCTTATATCAAATCTGAATCCCCCCTGACTGAGCTTAAGGACATTTCCTCCAGTTCTCTCACTGCAGGCACTGCAGAAGAGACAGGGCCCCAACTGGCTACAACCTCCTTTAAGAGAGTTGCAAAGAGTGATGAGGTACCCCCCTAAGTCTCCTCTTCTTGAGACTGAAAAAACCCAGCTCTCTAGGCTGTTCCTCACAAGACAAAAAATTGTAATGTATTTCACCAATTTTCCAGCCGTGTTTCTCCTTTGCTGCTGCTGCTACATAACCATTTGCAACAAATTTGGGTGTCAAGAGAGCTGTTGGGCTCTACTCGTGTTCCAACCTCCTCTGNCCACTCTAGAGACAATACAAAAGCTTGATGATGGGATCTCACGACCCAGAAACTGCTGAGCCATTAATTTCTCTGAAATGTTTCTGTCTTACAAAAAACCTCATACTCCATAAATATGTATAAGCAGAATACTCCCTGCAAGCTTCCTAAAGGAAGGAATCTTTTTCACTCACCGCAACATGGTTGCTTTTGTAAAACCCACATTACAGTTTGAATTTAAAAAAAAAAATCCTCAAAAAACCAAAGAGAGAGAATGGCTTTGTTAGTTCAAAATATACACAAGTTGTTGTTAGCAAGAGAAAAAATGTTTGCATTCTTGACCTTTACAAAGGTAAGACAAAAAACAACTACTTTTTCATACTAATAGCATTCTGTGCCTGTCCCTTGTATATTTTCTTTTAAACTTGCCATTTTGCTGTTGCAGCTGGGCTTGTCAGTTTCCAGCACTAATGGGTTGTGATATGGTGTCAGGGGAAGTCAACAATCAATGCTGGAAAAAAGGGCTATCACTGCTGACACAGCCAAGGATGGAAACACAATGGTCTTCGCTTGGAAAGAAACAGAAGAAAAATCCTGGGTTATGTCTTGCTTTGAAGATTAGTAGAGATTTACCACTCAGTGACCAAGCTATCACTTTCACCCCCTCCTACCTCAAGCTATCCTCCCATTGGACTCTAACATTATTCCTCATCTCACCCANTGCAGAAGAGACAGGGCCCCAACTGGCTACAACCTCCTTTAAGAGAGTTGCAAAGAGTGATGAGGTACCCCCCTAAGTCTCCTCTTCTTGAGACTGAAAAAACCCAGCTCTCTAGGCTGTTCCTCACAAGACAAAAAATTGTAATGTATTTCACCAATTTTCCAGCCGTGTTTCTCCTTTGCTGCTGCTGCTACATAACCATTTGCAACAAATTTGGGTGTCAAGAGAGCTGTTGGGCTCTACTCGTGTTCCAACCTCCTCTGGGCTTTGACAGAGCAAAGTATACACTCTGCCTTCCAACTAATATCAAATGGGCACCTTGGCACTAAGATTTTGAAGAGTTACCTGCCCTTGTTTAAGCCACATTATCTCTCTAAGTACACAGCACTGGGACAATGAAGGCTGTTGCTTTCTTCCCCTGGGAAATCACCTGTACAATCAGAAGGAACACTTACCATTACTGTTACTCTACCATCCAGAGTGGTGACACTGCCATACAACTACAGAAGATAAGAGAGAAAGAGAGAAAGAGAGNAAAGAGAGAGAATGGCTTTGTTAGTTCAAAATATACACAAGTTGTTGTTAGCAAGAGAAAAAATGTTTGCATTCTTGACCTTTACAAAGGTAAGACAAAAAACAACTACTTTTTCATACTAATAGCATTCTGTGCCTGTCCCTTGTATATTTTCTTTTAAACTTGCCATTTTGCTGTTGCAGCTGGGCTTGTCAGTTTCCAGCACTAATGGGTTGTGATATGGTGTCAGGGGAAGTCAACAATCAATGCTGGAAAAAAGGGCTATCACTGCTGACACAGCCAAGGATGGAAACACAATGGTCTTCGCTTGGAAAGAAACAGAAGAAAAATCCTGGGTTATGTCTTGCTTTGAAGATTAGTAGAGATTTACCACTCAGTGACCAAGCTATCACTTTCACCCCCTCCTACCTCAAGCTATCCTCCCATTGGACTCTAACATTATTCCTCATCTCACCCAAAATACAGGGGTTTATTTTAAGAAGAAAAGCAAAATCCTTTACAACAAACATTTTAAAGGACTATAGTCCACATTTTTGTTTAGAGTTTGTACAGTCATTAGCTTTTAAAAAGCTGAAGAGAAAAAAAAATGTTGGACTATGTAATGTACACCTGTGGAGCAGCACAGCAGAAAAAGAATTTTGGATGCCTTTCCACTGCCTCGTTGTGAATTAGATCTCTGCTCAGCCCCTCAGCTCCAGCTGAATTCAACACAAGCAGTGGACACTCAGCAGCTGTTAAATCAGATGTCACTGACAGAATTATGAAAGATAGACAGTGTTCAAAGGCATTCAACAAGAATAATGGCAATATTACTTATTTCCATAGCTTCATGGCAGAAAATCTGCCTAGCTCTAGGTCTCCCATAGTCCTGGAGAGAGACAGAGAGTATGGTTATTTTAGTTTCCAGATGGGGAAATTGTGACAAGTACATTCTTTAAGATCAGACCAGGATCTTATACATACAGACAAAACCAGAAATCAGCACACATCATAAATATGTTACCAGATTTCATAGCTTCCTTCCCTCAAAACTGTAATTGTCCAGTGTCATTATGGATCTTTTCATGCCAGTTGATAAAAAGTAAGTCACAGATTTCCCTATTCTATTAATGCAAGTGACTGAGATCAATTTCAGAAAATTCAACATCTCCAAAGCAAACAGGAGTAACTGAATCTTGCCTCTGCCAAGCCAAGAAACTATCTTCTCCAAGATATTTAGATATGCCTGACTCCACAGACAGCCCTAGAATAATTTTTCCAAGTATAATTCGTTTTTCTATCTAAGTTATGGCCCTAATTGTGGACTCACATTTACTCTTCTCTTTATTCAAAATATAATTCCGTAATCACAGTCCACCTTCACTAAAAGCCAGTTGCAGAGGGTTTCTTCTGATATAAGGACATTGCAGGGCCATGGCAATAAAAGGAAAGGGACAAGAAAGAGTGGCTAAGAACAGAAAAAGAAGGAAAAGCAGCAGCAGTGAGAAACCTGGGAAGACAGTAGAAGGAATTTAGAGACACCTCAGGAGATGCTGGGATTTTTAGGGTGCCTTGCCTCTATGTGAGGCATTTTCTTCTGTGGCTAATTTCTCCATCACTCATCAGAAAAAAAAAAAAATCCAGGGAAAGAAACAAGAGGGCAAACATTTTTCGCAGGACTTCTCATTATTCCTGCCTCTTACACTTCCCTCCTCTCCACAACCCTCTCTGCCAAAACCTGTCTGACCATTAAATGTTGTTTACAGGCAATCAGTAAGTGCTAAATTCACAATGGCATTATTGAACCACGCAGCTCTCAGCACAGTTTTGACACCAATCCTGAAATAACAGCAAAAAGCTGCTTCTCCAAAACACTTGTTGGTAACACACATCTGTTTTGGCCAGCTACTCCAATGAAATACAGAGCAGCACCTGGGAACATTGCTGCCACGGGAGACGGCACCGGATGCAGTACACATGGAAAACATCTCAGAAGTGACCATGAAGGCCTCCTCTCCCTCTGGGTGTTACACTGCACCAGGAGAGTGGAACTGACCCCAAGCTCACTGAAGTGAGTGAATCTCTTCCCACTTCAGTGGGCTTTCATTCACGCTGCTTGAAGGAGAGGTGAGGGAAAAATGACTTTAGAAGCAATTGTCAGAACACTCTACTGTGTGATCACTCATCATAAAAATAATTAAAATAAAAATTAACTGATTCACAGAGTTTATCTACATAATAGAGACACACACAGTTTCTGATGTTCAAAGCTATGTGAAGTCTTCAGAGAGAAGAGAAGAACATCATCATGAAATAAAGTGCCTAACAGATGACCAAAGTAAATAAGGGAAATATAGTGGTTTTTTGCAAACATAAGCCTGAGAAAAGCAACAAAACTTCACCCATCAGGATACAACAAAAGGAACATTATAACAACTGTAAAGGGCATAAATAAAAACCAAAATACAAAGACTAGAGACAATTTTGTATTCTGGTTTAATCAGTCAAAAGCAGCCATTTACGCACCCCCCCACCCCTCCCATATCACTGTCTAATTCATTATTGCTATCTATGGAAACATAGGGAAGGAGAATCAGTCCCACCTGTGCAATGAAGAAAAAGGAGAAAAGGTCATGGAGCTAAATCTTATAAACACTTTAAAAGCTGAAATGAATCTCTTAGAAAAATCTAACTGAAATTGACTTGAGTCTGAGTCCTGTGACCTGGATGGAAAAGGTGGTCGAAGGAGTGTAAGCAGCAGGTAATGACGGGAGGTGAGGTATTGAGCTGGTTTGCTGCAGGAGTGTTTTTGGTATGTTCTTATTTAATATCTCAATTAATGATCTGGAAAAGGAGGTAAATAGCACATTAATGAAATTTACAAATGACAATAAACCAGGAGGCTTGCAAATGTCAGAGAGGATAGCAATAGTATAAATGGAAACTAACAAGGTTAGATATGTAGGCAGGCAATAAAATGAGATTCAATGTGGGAAAATGTAGACTAATATACTGAGGAAAAATAATCAGAAACATGGAGAGTCCATGAGAAGGCAAAACCTGGAAAGCATCTGCACGGCAAGATATCTACGTGTGACAGCAAACAGCAAATTGAATATGAGTTCTCAAGGAGATATATCATTTTAAAAGACCAATGCAATTTTGGCTGCATGTGCAGTAGAATAATGTCAGAAGAGGAAAATTATTGTCTGTGCATCTGGGAATACTTCTGCGGAACACTGCACCCACTTCCAGACACCTCCGTAACAGCAGGATGCGGGTATGCTGGAAAGGACTTCAGAGAACAGCAACAAAACTGATTAGACAAGGAAGGGGCTTAATTTATTAATCTAAATAACAAGTTATCCTGCTATTAGCTGGCGTAGAGGTAATTTTCTTACCAGTACCTGCTGTAGTGCTGTGTTTTGGATTTAGGACAATCATGTGGGTAACACACTGGTGTTTCAGTTGTTGCTGAACAGTGGTCAAGGACTCTTCCTTCCCATGCTGCCCTGCCAGCAAGTAAGTAGGATGGGGTGCACAAGAAGTTGTGAAGGGTTGCAGCCAGGACAGCTTACCCCAACTGGCCAAAGGGATATTCCAGACCATATGGTGTCACGCTCAGCACATGAACTAGGGGGAAAGATAGCTGGGGGCCACTGCTTGGGAACTGGCTGGGCATCGGTCAGTGCATGGTCAGCAACCACACTGTGCATCACCCGCATATTCTAAATCTATTATTAATATTAGTATTATTTTCCCATCCTTTTCTGTCCTGTTAAACTGTCTTTATCTAAATCCAAGAATTTTACTTTTTTTCAAGTTGTCTCCCCCATCCCGCTGGGAGAGGGGGAGTGAGTGAACAGCTGTCTGGTGTTTAGCCGCCTGCCAGGTTAAACCACGACACAGGGGCAAAACGACCACTGTCTAGAAATATATGAGTGATGAACAAAGAGAATGGAAAGGGATTTCTTGGATGCTAACATGCAGTGGTACAGCTAAATGTAATGGGATGAAACTAAAGAAGAACAAAATTTGGACAAAGTATCAGAGAGTTTCTCAGAAACCACATGATTCAGTCTAGCAGGTAATTTTCAAAAGAGAATGAAGTCCCACCAAACAAAGCATTTGAAACTTGAGCAGATAAGGCACTCAACGGCAAACTGTAGTGAACCATTGTGCACTCATAGGAAGCTGAGCTACCTGGCCTAAGAGTTTATTTCCTACAGCAAGGCACCCTACAGCAGTATTTTTCAAGGAAATACATATGACATATACTTCTGTCCTAGTCCAAAGTCTAATTGTGTGCACAGTAAAAGCAAAGTGACCGCATACATTGACTACTTAAAGTACTCAGAGACAAGCAGATGTGTGATCTGTTTTTACACAAAATCCACTTCTTTTTCAGCAGACATGGTTTTTTAGTGATGTGATCCTCAGTGTATTTTGTATATTCAAAGAAAAATGTGATTAAGTTACTTATTTGCTTATTCATGTCCACTGCCTTTCTCTTTTCACATTTTCTGTACGCTAATATCTTTATTCATTCTCATGTAATACACTAGAACTTGCCCAGCTGCAGTACAAGTCTATTCACAGTGAAAAAGGAAGCTTTTAATGCTGAAGGGCATTGTAATGCTCCAAGACCCTGGTGTTAAAAGTAACAGAGGAAACAAAGACTGAAAGTAGGATGTAAGCTTAGAAATATATGGATATAATTTTCCTTTAAGAGAAAAAAATGTGAGTTTATCAATTCAGTAATCTGTGTGTATTTACATGTACCTACTTTACCAAGTTTCCCATTTTTATGCCATTTAGGCAAGTCTCCCTTTATGAATGTCTACCTTGGTTTTTACAAAAACTCTTCCCACATTCTTCCAAGGAGAACAAAGAGGTGAAAGGTTTTTCAAAGTTTTCCTGTCCTCCTCACTTCCCCTAGGGGTGGATGGAGAGCTGAGGAAGGAGCAAAGCTTATTGAGAAGAAAGCTCCTGTTTTTACTGTAATAAAAGGTGGCAATCTTATCATGTATAGATGCTCAAATGATGTATAGACAAAGGACGTTTGCAGTGAAGATTGCCATAGGCAAAACAGCAGACCTAATCAAAAGCTCTGCACGCATGGATGTAGCCAGCCAGTGGGAAAGGAAAGCATTCACAGCACAGAATCTGGAATTGCTCTTCTGTCTCTCCACAGCTTCCCACCAGAGCACAGGAGAAACCAGGAGCCTTAGTACTATGGGTAGAGAGGTGCTGAGCCAATGCACGAACTCTATGACTGTGTCACAGAATGCTATTAATGTAATAGCAGCTTTATTCCTTTTTTCTTTCCTTTTTTTTTGTTGTTTGTTTGTTTTTGCATGGAAGCACATGCTGCTATCTACCTCCCATCAACAGTCAGCAGAATGAGGTGGTGCTTGTATGGCAAGTGTTATAAAAATACTTCTATTGTACAAAATAAATTACAGATCAAACATATACATTTAAAAAATTATTAACATTTAGAACATTTGCATTTTCAAAACTGTCAGACTAATAAATGTACACATGTCCTCGAATTCTCAAATTACTGGAAGTCAGGACACAAACCACAAGAAGTAAAACATTCTCAGCTAAAGCTACCGCAGAGTTCCTCCTTTGCCCCGCTGAGAGTAACTGTGCTAACCTAGGTGTCCCAGAATAGAGGTATTACACAATCTGTGTGCTCCACGATCTGAGAACAATGACTGAGAACAATGAAGCACAGAGAAATGCGTTAAGGTACTGTGGCAGACACACCTCGGCACTTTCGCTGTTAATTTTTGTTAATCTGCCTGGGGGAGGAGAGTGTTTTTATCTAGCAACGCTGGTATTTTAAACTGTACCCTCTTTTGGAACTGTCAAAAAACAGACAGCCTGTAAGTCAACACGTGGGGATTTTTGTTCGGTAGTTGGTTGGGGTTTTCTCCTGTATGTCTCTGTCTCACCTTGTTGGCCTTGCTTATTTAGACTGCAAATTCCTCAGGAGGCAGGACACAGTACCACAGTTTACACAGTGGGATCCAGTTTTTACTGGGCCATGTGAATTGCCATGAAGCAACAAGCAAATAAAAATAATAAAAATAACAATAACTTACCACCCACCACTGTTGTAGAACCCTGCAGAAACCAAGGGCCAGATACTCTAAGAGGACAAGCTGGCAGGAGGAAACCTGCACTGCGCTCCTCTACGTGACAGGTGATAGCATTTGATTGCAGACACCTCTCCTCCTCCCAGCGTCCTCATTCTAAAGGTGTAGCATAAAATGCATCCCTGGGCACAGAAACCACCAATAACCCACCAGATCTACCTCAGCTCAACAGGGCAGTAACTCCCACTACTGCAGCCCCCACAGCCCCTCCAGGCGTCAGTGTGAGGAGCTGCACTGTCCGGCCAGTGCAAGACAGACAACAGGATGTTTAATGGTCTACGCTGCTGTCCGAGCCAGACACATGAGCTCAAACTCTGTCTCTCCACATGCAACTTGGATATCTGGCAAGTCTCAGTGAGACACATTTTCCTCTTGGCCTCCTTTCCTTATTTCTAGGCCCAGTGTTCATATTCAAAGGA
>VZRS01001512.1:0-69360 GCA_013398055.1 Ifrita kowaldi
TTCTCAGGCAGAGGTGAGGCTGAAATACAGAGGTCTGTATTTCTCAGGGTCCTCTTTTCTGCCCTTCATAAAGGTGGCTATAATGTTCCCCCTTTTCCAGTCACCTGGGGCTTGCCCTCACTGCATTGACTTTTCAAATATCATGGAGAGGGGCTGTGCAACTACATCAACCAATTCCCTCAGTCCTGTGCCATCTGTATTGGGTACTCTTTAAGTGGGATGCACAAATGCTGCTGCAATTACTTTTGCCGAGGACTAGTAAACAATGTGCTAGTTGGCTACGGAATCATTAGATTAGCAGCAGCCAAGCAAAGATTTTGGGGCAGGAGTTGTTTCTTTGTGTTTTTACTGAAAAAAGGCAAGCCAATTAAAAAGGAAAAAAAAAAAGGTTAGAAATATGTCTTGATCATCAAACACTGAATTTCTGAAATGATTTTTGATCAGCAAGCAGCAGAGGGAAAAACTCCCTCATTTTCAGGTGGATCTTGTTTGATATATGAAAAAATTTTGTTATATGTGATTGTATATATGAGCGATTATATAAAGTGATTGTTTATGGTGTGAGATGGTCCAAGAGCAGGGAACTGAAATCAGCAATTCAGAAGTCCTGGGTTCTGTATAACTTAATTGTGACGAAATGAAAGGAATCTCTGTGGTTCTGTCAAGACACTGGTACAACACTAAGCACAAGTGCAGTTTGCTAGACAATTACTGCGTCTGTTTATTTTTGAGGCACTGGGTTTTTAGCATTGCACTGGTTAGCTATTAGAACATACAGTATGGTCTGTAAAAATAATATAAAGTTGTTCTGGTTTCATCTGACTAGAATAAGTTTTCTTCTTAGTAGGTGGTAAGATGCTGTTTTGGATTTGGTATGAGAATAATGTTGATAACACACTGATGTTTTAGTTTGCTGCTAAGTAGAACTTAACCTATGTCAAGGACTTTTCAGTCTCCTGTGCTCTTTCAGTGAGGAGGTGCACAAGAATCTGAGAGGGATCATAGCTATGACAGGTGACCTGAACTGGCCAAAGGGATATTCCATGCCACAGAACATCATGTTCAGTATAGTAACTGTGGGGGAGTTAGCTGTGAGGGACTGATGGCTGCTCAGGTCAGGCTGCTTATCAGTCAGTGGGTGGTGGGCTGCTGCATTATGCATCACTTGTGGGAGTTTGGTTGGATTTTATTCCTTGCTCTTATTCCTTTTTTGATTCATTTTGTTATTGTATCTTAGTTTATTTCAGTTATTAAACTGTGCTTATCTCAGGCCACGGGTTTTATATTTTTCCAGTTCTCTACCAATCTGCCAGGGGCAGGGGAGTGAGCAAGCAACTGTGTGGTACTTAGTTGCTGGCTGGAGTTGAACCATAATAAAAGTTTTGTCTTTACTATTAAAATTCGTAAGATTTTCTTAGAGGACACACAGAATGTGGAAACTTAGATCTGTTTGAACATACTCTTAGATAATGCAGCATGTTTGTGCTATTCAGGTAATTTAGCTTCAGATTCTTCCCAAAGTCGCACCGTAGAGTGAACAAATCTTAAATGAACTGGGACTGCAAAGGAAATAAATCATGGACAGTAATTATAAAATATTCCACAAATCAAGGAAATTAGTTAATCAAACCCGATCTTCCCTCAAAGCTCTTCGGATGTACCAGAAAAGAACTAACCTTTTGCAAACACAGATGTCTTCACGCACCACTCGGTTTACATTTTCCTTCTGTTTATTTAACCCCTCATGCCTGCCCTCCTCTATTGCTAGCGGCAGAACAACTGGCTTCTTGACCTTTATCATAATTTTGTTTGAGTTAACAGGCAGAGCATGCACAAGAATAGACAGATCAGTTTCCTTTTTTTCTGTGGAAGGTGTTCTTCATGGTAATCAGCTGAACACCACCAGTGCTGTGGATGCTACAGAGTCAGTTCAGTTTGTTTCATGATGAACCACATCGCTTAGATCTTTTAGGACAGGTGGCTGTAGCGTAAACCTTTCCAAAGAGTTCTGGTTTTTTTTGGAATGGGAGGCCAAAGCAGGCACATTGTGCTGAGCTATGTGTTGAGCCCTTATGGCAGAAGCCCTGCAGGATGTACAGGCACATGCTGAGCTTTTAAGCTGAAAGTGGGTACATTTTAACCCTGCCTAAATCTTTGATAAATCTGATGTATCATGGGACAAATCTTATCTGAGACCTTGGTTAGAAGAGACGACATTGTATGGAATTTTCTTGCAAGATCACAGAGAGAAAAATTGCTAATGAGCCAAGCAGGAATGATACATGTCTGGCAACTCTGGTACAGATTATTCCCAAGCAAAAGGCTTTTAGTCTTTATTTGCCTGATGCTAGATATCTGCTTGATTTATTTCCTTGTAATCATTCCTCCCAGTTATTTTTTTAGAGATATAACTTCTGTTGGTGATTGCTAAAGTAAGATTATGATTAAGTCAGTTCTGTTAGTTTTCAATTCTTAAATTTTATCTAAAGTGTAACATACCATGTGTCCTAAACAGTTGCCAAGAGATAAATGTGCTATTTAACATACAGAGTAATTTCAGTTGCCATTTAGAGTTGAAATGTCAATAGTAAAGTTTTACAATTTCTCAAGTAGACAGGACCACTGAAGAATACTTTTTAAAAAGATCTCCTTGAGGTATAGAAGTTTTTCTAGAGGAATATTAGTGATAAATGATTGTTGGCTAAGATTTATCTCTCTGAAATGTAAACTATTCATGGCAGAGGTAAAGGAATTTTTAAAAGGCCTATGCAGTCCTAGTTTCTTGTTATTCTGTCCTGTTCTTGCCATTTCAAATATTTTGCCTTTTTTACATCTTTTTGTTGAAGAAAGTGTAAAAATTAAATTGAAGTGTGAAAAGACAGAATTAAGTAAGGGCTTTCTCTGTTGAGAAGCATGATTGCAACAAGCAGAATACTTAGTAGTAATTGGAATCATTTGGCAAGCTAAATTGTTTATGTAAATGAATGCCACATAAACTCACTTGATTCTGTGTTTTGTTCCAGCACTGTGTAGTGTTGCTTGTGGTTTTGGGTTTTTTAAGTTCAGAGTGCATTTGTTGCCTAAAAAAGCAGGGTCCAATAAAGCAGGTCAGTATAGTTGCTTTTTAATTTTTCCTGTGCTTTTTAGATGAAATGAGGAAGAGGTTACTTAGAGGAGTGCTGGAGAACTTCAAACACTTTAGTCTCCAGCCTTATAAATTGGCACATTTTAATATTTACTTTTGCAGCATTTGCTCACGGATGTGAATTTGTGCTCTACATATTAATCTTCTCCAAGTATGTTTGACTTTAATAGACTTGTGTTGTGCTTCAATGATTATTCAGTAGATAGATATCTACAAATATGGAGCTTTTTTAACAATAACATGCTCACACTTGTGCATAACTGAGCTTAATCATAAACTCGCTTGACACCAGTGGCATTCATGGTGTTTGTTATTCCATGACTCTGCTTGCAAAGTTAGTCTCTTCACTCTTTTGATACAACTGTCTGACTGTTTGCATAAGTAAAGCAAACACCTCATCCTGTCAGAAACTGTTAGGTGGCTGAAACAGATTCAAAGTATTGATTATATTAGGCTTATAAAAAAGGATATCTGTAAATTTCAGCTCTCTAGAATTACTGTTTTGTTTCATTTGATTTTCAAACCTAATGCATGTGAAGCTGGAATTAGTTTGTTTGAAAGGGGCAGCTGGGGGAAATCTCCAGGGGTTGAACAATTAGTTCGGTTACTAAATATATGATTGTCTGAAAACAAAGTTTTCACACAAAACTCAGATCTGCCATTTTGTCATTGAGAATCATTTAACTAACTGAAAAAAGATCCAATTGCCATTTTAAAAACTGTGTTTTACTTGATTTTCATGTGATACTACCATAGTTGTTATCTGTAACTCACCCATCCAGGCATATAAACGGCCATTTAATAAGGTCTTTAGCCTGAAACTTGAAAATTCATGCTGTTCTGTTGGAATTTATTCTATTAATACAATTGCATGTGGTGGTATTAGTCAAAACACACATCTGTGAATTCTGTTAAGGTAGTTGTTACAGTAACTTCTGACCCTAAGCTTCACATACGAAGTGTATTTAGGAAGAAAATACCATCTATGTGGCTTCCACTCATCAGAATAGAAAAAATTCTACCTCTGTAATTTCTAGGTTGCTTTGTACTGCAGATTTGAAAGAGCTCCACAATTCCTGTTACACAGAGATGTAATCAGTACAGTGTATATTTACTGGTTTCTGTTCTCTGAATAACATAGGTACACTCAATGTAACACTTCACAAAGCATATGCTAAGCATGATACTTCACTGAGTCAAGTATAACAGTAATACACACTATAGCTGTCAGTTTTTGATATTGTTAAATTATTTACTATTATTTTTGTATAATTCTACAGTTAAAAGAAGGATTTTTAAGTGTAAGATGTCTTTCAATATTTCTGCTTTATGTAATCCAATATATTTCTTCATTTTTAGGCTGTGCTGAGTCCTCTTATAGCAATTGCACTGAAAATATCTCAGATTCATGAGCGAACAGGACGAAAGGGACCCACTGTCATCACCTGAAGCCACGGAAGATCATTAAACCAGGGCCAAAAGAGGAACAGCAAGGAGGAGACAGAACCTTGTTAAGAATTGTTAGCCATTTGTGCCTTGTATGATTTTAAAAGTTTTCTTGGGGAGAGAAGTAGGGTGGGAAAAAAAATTCAATGTAACATTGAGCGTAATCATTTGCATTGGTCTCCGAATGCAGTAGTGTATTGACTTCTTTGTTTTACCTGCAGTATCATAATTTCTGATAACAGTATAACCAAAGAAAAAGTCCTTGACGTTCAAATGTTGTCAGTAATGTAGCAGAAAATGACAACTGCTTGGTTTTGAATGCTATGATAAAAGTTGGAGAAATTTCAGTCAGGGAGAGAGAGGGAGGAGTTGCAAAGCAAAGACATGCTTGGTGCGTATTGTTTGGGATTCTCATCACCTTCTGGTAGGTTTCTGAAGAGGCATGTCTGAGTCAGAAGGCCGCGTACTAAGCTCTGCACAGGGTGTGTTTCCTCCCCTGGCACCATGCCTCTTCTCTGCCCTGTCCTGTTGCTCACAGATGCACGCTGACAGCAGTGGTGTATACACGCTTACACTTGCTCCCAAAGATGGGGTTATTCCATACGTTTTTAGCCCTGCTTTTAAAACATATCAATGTGACTTGTGCCTCTAGATTTTCCATATTTTTTGACTCTTTGGTTGTTTTCCTCCAAAAGGAGGCCTTTGTGCTATAGAGCTGATTTTGTCCTTCCAGCAATATGTCGGGTATGGAATCTGACTGACTTCCGCAATATTCCTCGTGTCAGGAGGTAATACTGGTGCTTACTGTGTTTGAAAGATATTCTCTGCAACTTCAGCAATTCTTAAAAAGGAGTTAGAGAAGTTTTTTTAAGTCTTTGGGATACTCACGCTCCACTTAACACAAAGTAAGTGAATGAGAGGGAATTAAACAAACACTGATCAATTGAATAGAAACACTAGTCTGATTCACCCTCTGGACACGGTTTCTATTAGGCTCCTGGTAACAGTGGATCATGCAATAAAAATTTGGGGAGTGCAAGAGACGTCCCGGCGTAGGTCTGAGAAGGCTGTTGGGGATATGGACATCAGCATTTTTCTGCTTGTGAAATGATAAAGCAGTTCTAGCTACAATACTGTGCTCTGAAAAAGAACACAAACACTTTATGCATGTGATTTGCTTGAAAGCTTTGCTTCCTTGGAAACAGTGTGGTCACTCGTATAATTCGTCAAGGTGGCTTTGTGCAGCTTGCGTCTTTGCAGTGTATTTCAATTCATTGTGGCTGTCAAATTTTAGTGCAATTTATATAATATCTCGGCAAAGGAAATTGTTTCAATTTCTTTCAACACTTCTGTCAAAAAATGGCTACGGCACTTAGTATACAATAAAGAGTAATGCTGTATATCTGTCTTAAAACATAATTGTGGACAAGACACCCTGCACTTTGAAGCATTCTAATAAAATTGCCTTTATTACAATTACATTATTACTTAATTGACTCTAAACAAGTGAGGTATGAATGTTCTCACTTAGTGTCCTACCTCACGATTAGGTGTTCCCATAAACCGAAAGAGATTTTTAAGACTTTAGTTCTTTTTATAAAGATTTTTCTTTTATATGACCGTGACATTCTCACACAGTTTGGACATGTACTTCAGAATGTAAGAGCATTCATCTTCACAGAAGCCTTGTTTATCTAATACTTTATTATTATTATAGATTAAGCTTCTCTAGAAGCAGAATAATAAGCTCCTAACTAGTAGATCACACATGGTCAAGCATAGACACACTCTGGATTATGACCGTTCAAATTACTGGTTTGTGTGAAAGAACATTCTGAAAGTCAGTCCACTAAAATTTCTAAAATCTCTTGCACACTCTCTGCCGATGAAATGGTTTTTTATCACATAGTGAACTAGCTGTTTATACTATGGAGTATCCCATTTGCCAAGCTTTTCTGGAATGAGGAGAATGCAGTTTGAAAAGATGTGCTGAAGCCGGGTGCCTTTCAGGATGCAATGGGAAGACTCAAGAAGAACAGATGAGGACTGTGAAGAACCATATTTGAAGAACCATGAAAGCTGTCACTAGAGCTGCAGTAGATGGCAGTCTGCTTTCATGAAGGCAGTCATTGTAACCAAAGGGCATATTTTAAAATCTCTGTATTGATTTTGTCCTGGGCTGCAGAAATGTTAGTTGTGCCTATGTACTGAAATGGAGAAAAGGGCTGCCTGTGTGCGGTTTTGAATAGCTGTCAAACAGCAGACTTGCAGAAGTAGCCTAACCCCAAATCAACTCACCATCCTGTTTTTTATGGTGATGGGTGATACTGATAAAATGTAACTGGTATTTTCCACCAGTTAATTGCTTTTCTCTGCAAGAAGATGAATAAAACCTTGTGAGGCTCGTGTACAGCTCTTTATATCTGATGTGTGTGGGAGAGGACTGTAGCCGCACTCTCATAAAGTGTGCTGCATTTCCTTAGGTCTTTTAATTATTAACATGAGAGATGAATGCATGGAAAAAAGCAAGGTATATGAACTTAAAAAAAGATGCAGATCTCCTAAAAACAGGTCATACATTTAGCAGAGAGAAAACTATTATTAATATTGTTCATCTTATCACAGTGTCTATGCACTGTGACAGAGACCCACACCCTTTTGTGCTATTGTTTAATTATCAGCTTCCTCGAGTCTGGAAGTTGCAAGATTTCCTGTATTACTCAGCTGTGATTGTATTAACATTTACTTGGACAATTCTGTTTCCTAAACCTCAGATTTTCTTTGTGTTCAGAGACAATTTGGAAGGCAATATACTACTCACCTGAACTACAGGATCACAGAATCCTCAAGGTAGGAAGGGGCCATCCAGTTCATCAGGACTAAAATCACCTAGTCTATGTCCCAGCTCACAGCAGAGTCAGGTAGAGGAGGCTGCCCAGGACCATGTCTAGTTGGTTTTGAGTATCTCGAAGGGCTGAGATGCCACAACTTCTCTAGGCAAACTGTTCAAGTGATTGACTGCTCCCATACTGGAAAAAACCCCAAAAAACAACAGAACAAAAAACCCAATACCAAAAACCTTCTTGAGTGTTCCGATGGAATTTCATGTGATTCAGTTTGTGCCCATTGCCTCTTGTCCTGTCACTGTGAAGAGTCTGAGTCCATACACTTCTTTCTTTCCCATTAAGTATTTCTAGAAATCAGTAAGATCCTTCAAGAGCTTTCCCTTCTCCAAACTAAACACTCCCAGCTCTCTCAGTGTCTCGTCATATGACAAATGTTCCAGTCCTTTTCCTTTGTGGCCCTTTGCTGGAGGTACTCTGGAATGTCCATGTCTGTTTTGTGCTTGGGAAGCTCAGACCTGGCCCTAAGCACTCCATATGTATCTTAACTCTACCAGTGCTGAGCAGAGGGGACCTTCCTCCACCTGCTGCTGCTGTTTTTCCTGATGTAACCCAGGATGTCATTTGCTGGTTTTGCTGTGCAGGTGAGTTGCTGGTGAGTTTTTGTTCAGCATGTGACCCCCAGATCCTTCTCTGTAGAGCTGTTTTCCAGCCCACTGGCCCCAGCATGTGTTGGTGTCTGGGTTTGTTCATCCACGAGGGCAGCACTTGCCTTTTTTGAACTTCATGAGGTTCCTGTCAGCCTATTTGTCTAGCCTTTCCAAGTTCCTCTGAATGGCAGCACATTCGCTTGGATTGCCAGCTGCTCCTTGCAGTGTTGTATCATCTGCAAAACTGCTGAAGATGTGCCCCGCCTCATGATCCAGATGATGCCAGTATTGGCTCCCATACTGACCCCTGGGTGACACTGCTGGTGACTGGCCTCCAGATGGGACTTTGGAGCAGTGATCACAGCAGCTGGCTGCATAGCTGCTTTTCAAATCCACCTCACTGTCCTCTTACCTAAATTGTGTTTTATCAGTCTATGAAAATGTTTTTGGAGATGGTGTCAAAAGCCTTACTGAAGATGAGGCAAACAACATTCACTGCTCTCTCGTCATCCACCAAACCAGTCATCGCATTACAGAAGGTCATCAAGTTGATTAAGCACTCTCTGCCTTTTCTAAATCTTTCCTGATCCTAATCACTTTCTTGTCCTTGGCTTTGGCAAGGCTTTTGTCATAGCTCTGGCAAGAATTTCCAGGATTGGCTACTCCATCACCTCCCCAGGAGCTAAAGTGAGGCTGACCAGCCTGTAACTCCCCAGATCCTCCTTCTCTTGAAGACAGGAGTGATACTTGCTCTCTTACCTCAGGGGCCACTCCCAGTCACCCACAATCTTTCAAAAGCAATAGAGGGTAGCTTGCAGTGGCATGAGTCAGCGTCTTCAGCTCTGTGCATGCCATCCTAAGTCCATTGCAATTGTCCATGCCATCCTAAGTCCATTCCATGGATTTGTGTATGTCCTGTTTTTTCAAGTGGTTCCTGACCTGTTCTTGCTCCATCCAAGGTAAGTCTTCCTCACTCCATATTTTTCCTCTAGTCTCAAAGGTCTATGATTCCTGAGGCTGCTTTTACCAGTAAAGACGGAGGCAAAGAAGGCATTGAGCGCCTCAGGATTTTCTATGCCCTCTTTCAACTCGTGAACTGTAGAAACTTTTCTCATTGCCCTTCACATTTCTCATATGTCCTAGTTTCGGCCAGGACAGTGTTACTTTTGCATTTGCTGAGATGGGAGTGTGGGAGGGGCATGGAGACTGGAGCCATATGGATGTGCACAGGTGATTCATTCTGTACAACTCATGACATCGCTGTGGGACATGGCTTTGGATGGAAGAAACAGCAGAGTGGAAGCACAGCCATTTTTGTTCTCTCTTTACCTGTGGGAGCAAAGTGCCGGACAGAGTGGTGCAGTCGGTGTGGTCTGGGCGGAGCGGTGCGGACGGTCTGGCTGGGGGTTTGTCCATGATTGGTTTCTGTTGTCTCAGGCTTGGGATAAAAAGCCCCACTCTGGCTGTGGTAATGTCAACCCTTTTCTCCTTTGTCTCGGGAAAAGCCGCTTGACCACCAGGGCTGCGGTAACATCTGATGTTTTTCTCTTTTGTCTCAGGAAAAGCTGCATGTGACTGGCCATGGTAAAAAAGGGGCGGTTGGACTTCCATAAGCATTTCTTGCATGTAATCACCCTCTTTTATACATTGTTATTATTAGTATTGTTGCTGTTACTGTTTGTTTTCCTTATCTCATTACTGTTTTTCCAGTAAATTGTTGTCTCAACCCATAATCTCTGCCTTTTTTGTCCCTTTCCACTGGAGAAGATGGGGGAAAAGGCTGCTAGGAGCCTGATTTTCAGCTGGTGTTAAACCACAACATCACCTCATCCAACTCCAGGTGGGCTTTGGCTTTCCTCATCTCATCCCTGCACGATTGGACAGTGTAGTAATTTGTATTTAAACCCTGATGGTGTGCACTAGCCAAACTCTCACTCAAGACCAGGATTCTACACCTGAATCCAATTGGGACCACCTTTTTTATTTAGTTCTTTTTTAAAGCTTTTGAGAGGATATGCTGGAGGGCCTTAAATATAGCCTGTTCTTTGTTGACAGACTCTTTTCCTTCCAGCCCCTGGTCTCCTCCTCTTCTGGTGATATTCGGGAGCTCTTTTTCTGGGAGCCTCTTCTCAGCCCCCCGAGCTCCGAGGGAGCCGTCTCGCGACTTCCCCCCCGCTGCGGTCTTGCTGTCACAGTTCTCACCTCTTCGGGTACTGACTGCTGAAGTCCTGCTGTGGCAGTTCTCACCCAGGTAGAGATCTTGGAAGACCCCTCTGGGTGTTTTTGACCAAGACCGCGGCGGGAGGTGGTTGTTCCTGGCNTGCACACCATCAGGGTTTAAATACATATTACTACAGGACAGTGCTCTGTATTCCTCCTAATTCTACTGTCCCCACTTCCACTTGTCATACATTTCCTGTTTATATCCAAGTTTAGTCAGGAGCTCTGGCTATCCATGCAGGCCTTTTGCTGCCTTTGTTTGGTTTCTGCATGTCAGTTGAACCATTCCTGAGCTTAAAGGAGGTGGTCTGTGAGAATCAAACAGCTGTCCTGGACTCATCTTTTCTCCAGGGCCAGACTCTTCCAAGCAACTCTAAAGATGTTAAAAGTCTGCTCTGCAAACTTTGGTTCCACTCTTTGCTGGTCTCCCTCCTCTAAAATTTCTGAATTCACGATCTCATGATCACTGCAGCAAAAACCTTCAGGTGCCCATGCATTTCTTCTGGTGTTGACAGTGCCAAGATTAGCTCCTCAGTCACCAGTGTCTGGAAGTTGTCAATGCACTGGAAGAATCTGTTCTGCTCTGAAGCTTTAGTTTGACTGGTTCATGTCCTTCAGCCCAAAATAAATTTATTTTAATGTAAAATTTCCAGCTGCTACTCTTGATAATTTAATGCTATTAAGTATGATCAAAAGTAAAGTGTTTAAAACCTTTTGCTGCTTTAAGATTGTTGACATTTTTGAGCTCGTTGCCCATTTTCCATTAAGTTCATAATCAAATTGTTCATTAGCTGAAAAGACAAACTTAAAACCAGATCGTATCAAAATATTAGGTATTAACTTTAATGTTCTCCTTATCTCAGTAACTTTTTTGTATCAAATACTTTATTGTATACTGCAGGTTGAAGATGCATTTATCTTCAATTTCACATTTCTGGATCCATTACGACCTCACAACATCTGCAGAGGGCTGGAGCTAAAAAGGGGCACTGCAGAACTCTCGTGGAATTGGGAGAAAAGAAGAGGGGTTTAGGTCTTCCTGACTGTTCATAAATTATGTGGAAATGCTCTGAATGCATTTCCTATAGCGAACCACTCCAAGAGCAAACTTCAGTCATACTCCTGCAATACTTGCTCTCAGTATGACCCAGAACTGTAGTCCCAGCCACTTCCTACTTATTTGGTCTTGCTTTAATATCACCTGGTGGAAAAGTTAGATTTCCATCAGAAAAAAAAAGCAAGCTAAGCATGCACAGGACAAGCATTTTGCTGTGGGATATCTCCTGGTTAATCAGCCTCATCTGCTGTGATTGATGCCTGCACTGATACTTGTGCAATGCCAGCTGCCGTCAGAATCTGGGACTCTGGAGTAAAGAAGCAAGAGGTTTTGGGGGATGGGTATGGTAATGCTGGGAGGCAAGACCATAACGAGGTCACTCAAGTAGATCTCTTCAACTGTTTCGGGAATAATGTGTTGTGTTCCTCTGACTTCTATCGTTCTCTGTGCTGTGCTGCTTCTCAGTCACTTTGAAAAGTAGTATATCTTCTGTCTCTTTCAGGGACTCATTTTTCTCTCTCTGGGTACTTTACTACATTTCTTATCCCCAACTTGTCTTGAAAGGATTTTTCTTTCTCTGTAGTTTGTCCACCCCGTTTTATTCTTTTCCTTTCTACTTAACTGCCACTGAAGAACAGTATGTTCTTTCCATAAAGGATGAAATTCTTTGAAAGACAAAACTGATGCAACTGTCAGTTTCCTGGCCTTAGCCATGGCTACCATCATCGCTTGCATGTACAGCCATAATGCTTAACTTGTAGTCTTACAGTATGTGAGCTTCTGGAAAGTGTGCTAGCTTTTCTGTCTCGCTGGTCTGTGACAAAACCAGGAACAGGTTGCCCAGAGAGGTGGTACATGCCCCATCCCTGGAAAAATTCAAGGTCATGTTGGACAGTGCTCTGACCAACCTGATCTGATTGAGGATGTACCTGCTCATTGGAGCTTGGACTGAATGATCTCTAAAATCCCCTTCCAATCCAAACCTTCCAGCCCAGAAAGAAAAGTTCCATCTAAAGTAAACGTGACAAGTTCAAGTGTGAGTGAACCTCATGAAATTTTTCTTGTCATCTGGAATTATAGATGACAGTGGTCTGGATGCAAATTTGCCTCAGTGATTTTGTGGGAGGAAGGATACATGTAACTGAAGAAGGACGAGTCCAAGCCTGTGTTTTTTCTGGTGTTTGCTGTGTAATTATGAGGCTGCTTGTGTCAGAAACAGGGTACAGGGTCCCTTTTTCAGTTCCCACAGTCTTGAGCAAGCTGTGACAGAAGCAACTGCTCTTAGAGTTGGCTCAGAGGAGTCAGAGATGATTTTTCCTTCTGCAGTTGCTAGTTCCCTCTGAGGAGCAGTAAGTATAACCAGAGCTCTCTGTTTGGAAGCTAGGTGGTATATTTTATTGTGCCCTTATCCTGAATCATGGGCACCTCAAATTATATAAGCAAATACAAGGCATTTGTTTTAAATACAAAATTTATTAACGAATTCACTAGTAAAATAGCAGTTATTTTTACTCCCACATAAAACAAGTAACTTGAAAGGCACACAATACAAAAATAATCAGTTGCAACAAATAATCAGCAAATTTCAAACAAAACCTGAGTTAATATGTTTCCCAAGTCAGTTAAAGTTTCAAAACCATAAATGACAGCTTTCATCTGAAACTCCTTATGAAGCACAAGACAAGATAGGTAACACCATGATGCTTCATTTATCTTGCAGCATAAGAAACTCCTGTTGCCAGAGATGGTGATTTCTACAAGACACAGCCTGAGCATTTCTATCTCTATGGAGATTTATTCTAATTTGCAATACTGAGCACTTTCACATATCCCCTCCAACTCCACTCTTAAGTCGCAAATTATCAGTGTTTCTCCTGTGCAATTTCACAGGAAATAGTAGTGTACTATTACAGATCGTATACTATCAATAGTAGTGTACTATTAGGGATCCCTGACACAACTCTTCTTCCAGTTTTCCCTGCTTCACAGATGCAGGATTTTACTGGCTTCCTGTCTCTCATGTTTGGACAGGTGTTGCTCTTCCTGCGGTCTTCTGGAAGTCTGTATCCTGTTGGCAACTGATTTCTTGCATGGATAGATGAGAATTTAACTCCACCCTGGGGTTTGGGTCTTGGTCAGCTGTTTGCTGCTGCTCCACAGAGAATGTGTATGGTGGTGGCTGTTCCTGCTCATTTGTTTCACTGACAAACTCTGCACTGCTTTCACTGTATGGAGGCAGAGGGATATTGATGAATTCTTGCTGTTTTAGTGTGGAGGCAGTTGACAGTGGGGAGACAAGTTTTTCAGGATCTATGCTGCCTTCATAACAGGTAGGAGAGAAGTCAGGCCTAAAATAAGCAAACCAAAAAGAAACACATCATGGTGAAGTGTGATTTATATCATTGAGCTTCGTTAGATGCTTTTTCTGTTATGTTTCAAAAATTTAGAGGAGGCTTTAACTGTAACAGACACCTAAGTGTGTTCAGAGCAATGGAATATATTAATATAAAAAAGTAGGCACAGCTGGAATAATTTCCCTTGTCTTGGTACAAAATGTTTTCTTAAAACACAGCATTCCAAAAAGACAGCCTTTACCCATGAAATTCCCAACCATGGCATACAAACCCTCATGCTTGTGAGTATTTCAACAAGAGCCTGAGAAGAGTTTAATTTGGAAGAAGAATGAGATCAGTGTTCAAAGTTATTTATTATTACAATAACCATTGTTTTCCACAGTTTTAAAATAAATTTGGTATGTCTGTGCTTATCTAACCAAAATTTGCTGAATGTTGTTTTTATAGTTCCTTTAGAGCACCCATTGCCAGTGTTTCTAGTGTGGTTTCCACAACAGTCCGGGAAAAGTAATTTGTATCCAGCGACCCTGTTAAAGAGTTTTGCCAGGCCTAGTGCCAATCAGTTTAAGAAACTCTCTCTCTCAAAGCATCAGACTTCGTTAAGAAACAAAATCATAGGGTCACAGAATGTTTTGGGTTGGAAGGGACCTTAATGATCATTCAGTTCCGGCTATGGGCATGGCCACCTTCCAGTAGACCAGGTTGTCCATCCAACCTGGCCTTGAACAATTCCAGGGATGGGGCAGCCACAGTTTCTCTGGGCAACCTGCTGCAGTGCCTCACTGCCCTTGCAGGAAAGCATTTTTTTCCTAATCTAAACATAACCTTTCTCCACTTGAAACCATTCCCCCTTGTCCTGTCACTACATGTTCCTTTTAAAGTCCCTCTCCATCTTTCCTGTAAGTTTCCTTCACGAACACAGGGTGCTGTAGTCTCACTGGAACCTTCTCTGAGCCGAACAACTCCAGCTCTCTCAGCCTGTTATCACAGGAGGGGTGTTCCATCCCCTGATCATCTTCATGGCCCTCCTCCACACCCAGGTCCATGCCCTTCCTGGGCCAAGGACCCCAGACCTGGATGCAGTGCTACGGATGGGAACTTACAAAGACATGGCAGAGGAGCAGAATCCCTTCCCTCAGCCTGTTGGCCACACTTCTTTGGATGCAGCCCAGGGCATGTTTGGCTTTCTGGGCTGCAAGTGCACATTGCTGGGTCACATTGAGCTACTCATCAACAAACCTGTCCAAGTTCTTCTCCCCAGGACTGCTCTCCATCCATTCTCTGCCCAGCCTGTGTTTGTACTTGGATGTGCGCCAAGCCAGGTGCAGGACCTTGCACTTGGCCTGGCTGAATTTCTTGAGGGTTTCAAATAGGGGGGACAATTAGACAAGAAAACTTAAGCAGGAGCCGTACAATGAATTAGCTGAGGCCCCCTGCATACCTCAACTTTTATAACCTACATGGGCACCTACCCCGCAGCAGCATCTTAAATTGTCTGCTGAGATTCAACTCAGGATGCTCCTGGGTGAGGTTGGTGTAACTGCCCCTGCTGCCTCCATGCATGACTTTGGAAGCTTTGGAAACTCTAAATCTTTCTCTCCTTCATGTAGTGTATCTTACCTTATGTATTGTTTGCATGAATGGCTGTTTGCACATTGCTGCTTGCTCTAGCAAATAAAATTTCAGACTACAATTCTCTCCACAGAAAAATAATAAAATGACTACGTGATTTGCATTTTGTAAAAACCTTGTATTGGTTCTTTCTTCTCACAGTATGTTTAAAAAATAGCATCCCTCCCTCCCAATTCATCTGCAACACATACCTGTCTATGGTGCAGACATCTAGGTCTCTGTGGCTGGGATTTCGAATGAAGATGCCAAGGGCCCTGTATTTCAGGGCTTCATGGAAAGTGCTCCAGAAAATGCCAGTAACGAGGAGAAAGAGCCCCAAAGCTAACAGGCAATAAAACACTATCTTGTTGTTTCCACATCTGCACATAGAGGAATCTCTGGACATGCAAAGTGCTCCCAGGCAAACAGTGGAGAAACTGAGTAAGAGCATAAAAAGATGAATGAAAGTAAAAAGACATTCTGGCATCTTTTGCAGAAGACACAGCACTTTGTTCCTGTCAGCTGTTTGTTTGCTGGCTCTCTCTGCTGTACTTCTCATCTTCATATATGGGTATCTTATATACTGCAGGACCAACCTGCCTTTAAACAATTAAGAGAAGCAGGTGGTTTTAACTTACTCATTAACTCTTCGAGAGATTTATAAACCCTTTTGAGATTAATTCGTAACCTTCTACCTACCTTAAGGAAGGAAGCAGAAACTTTCTGAACCATCCCTTTGCCGCTGTAATCTCCAGAGTGTAAACTTGGACTGCTACCTTCATGGCATGATTTGCAGTGGTTTATACACTTCACTGCTTATGAATGAGACCTGGATTTGTTAAATTCAACTTATTTGACTTTAAAAGAAAAACAACCAGCAACCAAAAAAATGCTGCTCAGAAATGCCCATTAGAAGTTTGAAGGGAAAATATGCTTTGTATACATGCAGACATTGACGTGGGAGGGGAATGGGCATAGGTGAAAACTGCCGTTCTCTGAGGGGCCATGTCATTTCACCTTTTCTCTCTGACTTGCCAAGATAAGGTAGCACTAAAGAATAGCAGCGTCTGACAGGTATCAATCTAAGTTCAACAAAGGATTTACTTCTCTAAGCACTAGCTGTTGCTGGGTTGTGTTAGTGCCAGGTCCAGAGAACCTGGGAAGCTGACATGAAGCACTTGCATGACCTATGCAGTGCATGAGGGAGTCCAGCACCTCAGACTGGGACACAGCGCAGCCCTAAGGGGTGTCTGTGAGCTCCCAGAAGAAGCAGCAGGAGGCAATACATCTCTTAGTAAGCAGGTTTCCGAGATGTGAAGTTACCCCAAAGATATGCTGGGCTCTGACTAGCCCTCAGCTTTCTCTTCAGCTGCCTAACTTGGGTGGTTATTACTGGATGGGTATTACAACAGGCAGCTTACACCTCCCTATACTGCTTTGTAAGGTTCGAGCTGCAAAAACAGCAAAAAATCCAACTGCAAAAGCAACTGCTGAGCAGAGGAAACAGATCACTTCCCTTAAAAGAGCTGCTCCACTGGAAAAGACATGAAGTGGAGCAGATTCCCACTAATGCAAGTTGCCACTTAGCATGTGTGCAGGTGCATGCTTCTCAGGAACAGGGGTGTGGGGGTCAGGGAAAACTTATTTTAGGCACTGGCTTCACCAAATTCAGGTCTTTAATAGAGGTGGCCCAGTTGTGACAGAGAAAATTGGTAACCAGGAGGGTAAATTCACGTGTTGGGGTAGGAGTTCATGCAGGGAAGGTGCATGTGGAGGCTGAGAACATGAGAGGCAGGTGGAGCACAGTGAAATGGTAGAGTCGGTGCTGCTGGAGGCCCACTCAACAGCAACAGCTGCTCTTCCAGAAATGCAACTGTGAAAGTGTAGCATGACGGAAACACATTAAAATTATCTGTTTTGATAGGCAAGTAATTTACATCTGTTTTGCCAGCTATGAATTCCACCAGTTCATCTTCCTACTGCTGCGGGACAGTTTTCCAGGACACCTTTGCTTCATGCTCTGTTGTTTCAAATATTAATGAATGGTCTGCCTGCAATTAGTTTTCCCATAGGTTAGCAGATCAAGCTGAATTTACAATAACATTTTTTTCTGTATAATTTCTACTTTCTGCGTAGCTGTTAAACATACTTTATTTTACAAAATACTTTTTATTACTTCTGGGTTTTTAGATATTTCAGGTCTTAACTCACCTAAATAGAAATACCGAGTTATTCATGACTGCTACCTAAAGTTCAGTTAATTAATGTAATTCCCATCTTCTGTAGTGCTACTCCTTCTGCTACAAGATGGTATTTTTGAAACAATGATGTTGATAAGAATAATTTTTACTTCTTGTTTTCTATACAGATCTGTATTCATTGACCTGTTTGGTCACTGAAATTTATAGTTGGAACATTATAGCATCATATCTGTGGTGACAGAGGATTAGTTGTTATAGGAAAACCTGGAGAGAAAATTGTATTTTGTCTATGTGAAAAAAAAATCTTAGAATTCAAATACACTCCCTTTCTATTCTAGGAAAAGAGATAAAAAGAGACAGTCTGAAAAAATCCTTAACAAGGAAGTTAAAAAGATTAAATAAATGTTACAACTCTCAGAACAATCAAAGCCAGTGACCAGGCTACACTTCACTTACAGGGAAGAACTGGATTGCATGATAAACTTAGGCCAAGGAAAAACTAATTTTCTATGCCAGCCAGTTCCCTGAAAACCCTAAGGAATTAAAGAGAAGCAAGCGAGACCTGTCAGTGGCAGCTGCTGGCTGCACAGGGTGGCGAAGGCAGAACCCATCCCTGGGGAGGGAGCAGGGCTGTGGAGAGGCTGCACGGGGCTCTGAGCAGAGAGCAGCTCAGCACTGCCCGGGAGCTCAGGATGGGGGTCACAGACTCCGAGGGCTTAGTCCTTGCGATGCTGTGGGAGAAGAAGGCATATGTAGGAGCCCCTTTTATGGGGAAGATATATATCTGCCTCTCGTTTTGCATTTGGAGATTTGCAGGGTTTTTTTGCAGGCTGCAGAAGTTTGGTGATTTCTCCGAGAGGTCAGTTTAATCTGTTGCAACAGACTATGGGTATATTATCCTTAAAAACAGCATTTGATTCTAAATTATTGCGTCTCACCCAGCAGGTATATAATGGAGAATGACAAAGAAAAGTGAGAATAGTTCCATAATGGTGTTCAATTATCAGGGTTCCATTATTTTTCTTACTTTCCATCACTTCAGATTTTCTGTAATGTTGTTCTTGGCCTTTTCCAATTTCCCTAACATTTTGCAGCTTGATTGTTTTATTGGCAGTGAGTGCCTTGGACTGCATCAGACTAGATGAGCAGATTTCCTATTTCTCTTAAAAAACAGGAAGAAAGTTGCTTCTAATGAGGTCAGGTGGGAAAAGGGAATAGTTAACATGGTGTAAAGGTTACTGAACAGAATTGGCTGCTGACCAAGGTCAAAAGGTAGCAGTCCAGATGCAGAAAAAACACTTCTTAGGAAGTCTGATTGAAGATGAACTTAATGGATGTTCCACTGGATGATTTGACGATTGTGATTGTTTGGGAATTTGTATTTCACTTGGAAAGGTCACTGCTTATCCTGTATCCTGTTGAAACATGTAAGACTTCAACAGACCAGTTTCTAGAACTATGCTACTCAAAAAGAAGTTTATGATATCACACGTGTTTTTATGAGAGCTGTGAAACACAAATGTATTTTTTAACTACTAATAAAATGGAAAACTTGATAATCAGAAAATAAAATAACTCTTTCATGCAAATATTTGGGTTGTGTTAGTGCTAGTTGCATATCATATCACAGTACAAGATAGAAGATAATGTCATATTAGAGGTCACATTTGCTACTAAAAAGTGATGTTTTTCCAGAAATTTGAACATTATATGTTTTGCTCTAGTCTGAAATAAATAATTTTTAACAAAATTAAAACTCTGTTAAAATGAATTAAATTAAATTGATTTTTAATTCAAAAATTAAACCAGTTTTGTTTTTCTCTTCTCTAACTTGCTAACATCCTTATCTGACATGATTTGTTGTAATAACTCACTCAAAGGGTTTTGTATGTTGTTGTCAATAACACAGAGCAGATTTGCCAGTGGGTTTCTTTAGCAATCCCAGTATTCATTGAAAATATGCAATTGAGGTAATAGGAAATTATTTTAAGGTCTGCAGATGTAGTCTCTTCTCCATATCATACCTGGGTTAATTGCAGTGGTTGTGAGAACATAGAAAAGTTTAAGAATGACTGAGAGTTGATGCAATATGAACATCAAAATCATATGTCACAGACCAGCTCCCAGCCCGAGAATTTGATTATGCCTATGGAAACAAGATGCGTGAACACAGCCAGGGCTACTCTTTGTTTTTGAAGATATTGTGGTTTTAGGAGGTATGGCTCCTATTTGAGAATGAATTATTCAATTTTGTAAAGGAAACTAGGCCTAATTCATTCTACAAGTACTTGAAAAGATAAGGGATAAACTAATTTGATTGAAGATAGTACACTGCAGGATTTTTATTTCCCCAAATGGTTGAGAATAGCTTACTCTGGAGACAGGTAACATAAACAAGCAATAAATACTTAAAATAAGGAGAATTTAGATATTAAGTTTTAAAATCACTGAGAAAATTTTGAGGTTAACAGATGATATTTTAACAAATATTTAAATTTTATTTTTGGTGAATCAGATGTTCTTTTTTCTCAGGCATTCTTTCCAAATTTTATTGTTTTATTTACTTACTAAAATAATGAAATACAGTAATTGTGATAACGACTGCGATAACTAACTATAGTTTAAAGTTTAATAGTTTAAAGTTTTAATATTTTAGATAGTTGGAAGTGATGATGTGAACTGGCTAGTCAGAAAAAATTACACATAAATGGGACAGTTCCCTAATGAATGTGGAATTATCTTTGGTCTGTCAGATCTATTAATATATCTATCAGAACTTGTATATTTTTGTAAAATTTGACACGAACATGGTGGATTATCAGCAGATCTGGGGCCTTCCCTTTTAATTTGTATCTGGCAAAACCAGAATGCTAGCTGTGTCAAAAAAAAAAAAGAAAAACCACCAGCAAAAAAACAAACAAAAAACAAACAAACAAAAAACCAAACAAACAAACAAACCCCAAAAAACCCCAAACTAGTAGATATTGCTCTTCTTTTTCTCTGAGCAAGAAGATTTAGAGGAAGGCTCTACCAATGAAAACACAGGCATGCTGTAATTGTCTCATGTTCACACCTTTAAAAATACCACATCTTGTATGATATCCAGGAGCCTGGGAAAGCTATGAACAGCATATGAACGTATATTGAACCAGACACTACAGTTCTTTCTGTGGAATTAAGAGTTAAAAATTATCATGTGTACAGTGAAATAGAAAGCTTTTAAAATGAAAAAAATGCAAACCAAACAAGAAAACCCAAGCCCACCAAACAGGAGGCTTTGGTGTCCATTAACCTAAGCACAAGAATCAGAGCTGTGGGTAAACGGGGTGAGAGCCTGGATGAGCAGGGTGGATTAGAGGGTGTGTAGGGCCATCATCTCCATTCTGCTCTGTCCCAGCTGTTCGTGGTGCCTCCAGGACAGTTGTATCTGCACAATTTCTGAGTAGGAAACAATTTTACAACACTGCTTAGCAAATATGGATAACTTCGACCCCAAGGAATAAGGACTCTCTGTACATGAGACAAGTTCCCTTTTGTTCATGCATCAGTAGTGTAGATGATATGCCAGCTGAAATGTTCATCTTACAGAAACACTCATACTCCACCATCACACATGTGAGGATTTTGGCAGAATTCCAATCATAACTTAGTAAAAAATTACCAGTTAAATAACAGTGATAACATAGGTAATTAGGTGATTATATAGTTCAATGACAGTATAAAATGTCTTGGGAAAAAATTTACTTAGAGAGCGAGTGAACAAGCATTATTTTCCATTCAAAATCTAAGTGTCACTCTTCTTTTTACCTTTTACTCCTCCTTCATACTTCTTTTCTCCAGAAGATGGTTGTCCTAAGGACTTTTAAATTGAGGTTTAGAAGTAAAATATGTTTATGTATGAGGACTCAAAGCAAGACATATAGCCTCTAGAGATACGTCCAAGCAGGGCTCAGATAAGCATGAGAACATAGATACTGCCATATGAACAGTGCTGTCCTCTAGGAAAGGTGAGGACTGCCCTGAGCACTTTTTAAATCTGTCTTTAGTTTTATGGTGTGGAAGGCACACTGAAGCACAGTCCTGCTGGCACTGATGCCTATTTGCCATTGGCAGCAGGAGCAAAGTCAGGTATTCTGTCTTGGCTTGAAAGCTTCAGCAGTTTCATCAAAACCAGATCAATAGTGAACTTTGAAGGAGCTGCTGGTAGCTCTTGCTCTAACAAAGCACAAAAAGCTTAGAACTAGCTGTTTATCTGTGCTGGAAGGTTTAATATTAAAACAAGAATTCCTACTGGCTTTCAAATACAGTTAAATATTGTAACACAGTTAGATTGAACCTCCTGAAACTCTTCTTATTTGACGTCATTCCAGGAGGTTGACTGAACACTACTATCAAATATTGTACTCTAGTAGAGTGTAATTGTCACAGGTGTGACTTTTAAGAATTTTAAGTGGGATAGATGGAGAAGTCCTGCTCTAGGGTAGAGGAATATTCTGTGACAGAGTTTTACACAAAGATGACAAATGGTGTCAGTTAGTAAGATCTTAAAATATTTTTCAAAATTATTTTCAGAGTGAATCTGGTGTTAGAAATCACAGTTATCTGTATTTGTTTCTGTAACTGTAGTGCATGCTTTGGTATGTAATTCGACTTGCAGAGGTCTACTCATTTCTGATTTGAACAAAACGAGTTAATCAGTACCCAAGTAAACCCCAATAGTCTGTCTTTCAAGCAGTCAGGTTTGTAAAGAGGCTGGTTTTCAGCACTTACAGCATACCTGATTTGCCAAAGAAAATGAAGAAGCACAGTGGCTGAAGCAGCACTTCCAAGTAAAGCACAGTGGCTGAAGCAGCAGTTAACACAAATATGAATTGACTGGGAAAGCACAGGGACAAGAACTACAGCATGTGTAAAGTTTGCACTGTGCAAAGCTTTCACATTTCTGTGCAAATGAACAGGCCTGTCTGATGGAGAACAGGTCAACCATTCTCAAAAAAAAAAAAAAAAAAAAAAAAAAGACCAGAGTAATAAGAAGTGTCATAAGAGGTGGGGGTTAGAGATGAAGGTCTGCGTTTTGACAAGTGGACTCAGAAAAGTCAGCAGAATCCCCCAGGGCTCTTCAATTTTCGGTTTGTAAACCAGACTGTTGATACTGGCAGGGAATACCTACACAACACTGCTCATTAATGCATGGAGCAAGGAGACCTACATTTAGGTTGCTGCTTTACAGGGAAATGGAGTGCAGGAGGCTGATATCTCCCTGATGATTCAAGGAGAAATGTCTCCAGCTACTGCAGGATCTGAAATGCACGACTCACATGTGCATGCAGGGGCCAGCAGTCCCATTGCAAAAGCTGACTAATTCCGTGCCTCTGGGAAGCATTTCCATTCTCTTTGCAGGCTGCTGCAGAACGCTGTACTGGCATTGCTTCTAATGATTTGGAGATCTCCTACAATACGATACAAGAACATCTCCAGCTCCTCACAACACATGTGCAAACTCTGTCTCCTTTGTAGATCACCAGATTTTCACTCAGAGAAGACTAAAGGGTACTTCCCAGCTCAGAAGAGGCATCTATTAGGGTGGTCATGAAGGTTCTGCAGGAAAGTAGGGGTCTCTGTGGAAGTCAATGGCTAAGCCCCTCCATGGGTGTGGAGTGACAGAGCAGACCCTATTTCTGGTCAAAGAAATGGTACAGACAGATGTATGCACAACCAAAATACAACCTGGCCTGCAACATCATGGAAGTCCAAGTGAATTAATAAGGAGACCTCATCACAGTCTACAACTTCCTCACGAGAAGAAGAGGAGGGGTAGAGACTGATCTCCTCCTTCTGGTCACCAGGGACAGGACCTAAGGGAATGGCATGAAGTTGTGTCAGGGGAAGATGAGATTAGATGTTAGGAAAAGGTTCTTCACCCAGAGGCTTCCCAGGGACATGGTCACACCACCAGCCTGACAGAGCTCAAGAAGCATTTGGACAACACTCTCAGACACTTGATGTGATTCTTGGGGTGTCCTGTTCAGGGCCAGGATTTGGACTCTCACAGTACTTGTGGGTTCCTTCCACCACAAGATGCTGTATTCTATGAACTGGAGGTGCTGTCTGTTTGGTCTTGATGACTTCACAGAGCTTCTGGTCCAGTACCCCACTGGTTACCCCTTGATGGATTCTATACTCACAGAGGAAAAAAGTTAGCAAAGACCCCCACTATTCTTTGCGGTATAAAATTTAGGGATGTTTTAAACACATCTAAAGTGTGGCTGATGCGGCTGGTACTAAAAACATCGAGTAGAACCATAGCTGGTGGTGATGCTGGAGGCAGAATCGGTGTCAGGGAGACCACAGGGTGTAACACAGACTTCTGTTTTCGACGAATCATTAATGACCTGGTGGATAATATGATGACACTCAAAAAGAATCTAAGAAAGTCACTGCTTTTGATTGATAGATTTTTGATGATTTTGTTATAGGACAAGGGTTAATGGTTTTAAACTAAAGGAGGATCAATTTAGATTAGATATAAGAAAGAAGTATTTTACAGTGAGGGTGGTGAAACATTGAAACAGGTTGCCCAGAGAGGTGGTAGATGCGCCATCCCTGGAAACTTTCAAGGTCAGTTTGGATGGGGCTCTGAACAACCCAATCTAGTGGAAGATGTCCCTGTTCTCTGCGGGAGAGTTGGACTGGATGACCTTTGAAGTTCCCTTCCAACCCAAATACTTTTATGATTCTGTGATTCTGTGATTGAAAACACAGAGAAGGAAAGGCACAGGAAAAAAAACAGCAAGCTAACAGAAAACTGGAAAAAAAAAAAAATTTTCCTTTGGATCATGGGTCAAGCAAAAGCATTGTCTGGGTGAGTGAGACAGCAACTCTGCCTTGAATTTAAGACTTAAGAGGAACTGATGAGTAAATCCAAGCAATATCAAATATATTCTTGGTAAGGAGCAGAAGAAGCAGGGAATGTAGTTCATACTGGAGTTACTCAAGTTCCTTGGAACAAGAGGACTACACAGAGAAAGATAACATTTCATAGAGAAGATTTCTGGCTTCACAAGAGGGGTGGGAAAAAATCTGCAGTACTGCTGATGCAGTGGCACAACTGTAATAGAGACAGATATGACCATTGGAGGCCTCAAGAAAGATCTCTTCTGCAGGGATGAAGAAATGTTAATATCCATAGTCAAAGGCATTGGTTCCCTACATGACTTATGATATCCTGGTCAAGGTTCCTTTGAACCTATAGCAGACGCACAGAGGTGCTATTGAGTAAAGAGTGAATCAGCAGGCCATTGTACAGGAAGAAACTGAAGGTGCTGGATATGGTGTGCTGGGCAAAATGAAAGCTGAGGGGCAATATGGTTATTGTCCACAAACACATCAACAACGGAACACCAAGGGCAGAAAGAAAAGAACTACTAAAATTATTAACTATGGAAGCATAAGAAAAAAGGATTCAAAATTGCCAGAAAGAAACTTAGCCTGAAAATGAGTAGACTTAGAAGAGGGAAATCCCTGATTAATTTCAGAAACAAAAATGGAAAAAAATATAACAACTATGAAACTAACTTAATAGAAAGGGACTAAATACCAGTGAATGCATATCCACAGTGATGAGTTTCCCTGCCCTGTATTCCCAAGACACCTGGCATAAACAGACTTCTATAAAAGGAAGATATAAACCCTGTAAGGATTATGAAGTCAATTTTAGCAGATTAATCTGAACTACAGTTACTGTTTTGTGAACTCATACAACATACTCTAATTAAAACAGTAGTGTAGTCTCTGAGAGAAATTATGTCACTGCCTTTTGTCCTTTTCCCCTCTCTTCCCGTTTGATCCAGCATTTACATGCAAATGGTCACAGTTTGAATCAGAGAAAAGAACTTTTTTCCCTTTTTTTCACTCATCCATTTCAACTCGAAGCTGCTCAACTCCTCCACCCAAGTGAAGGAGCAGCTAAAATTGGGCAGCTGGGGCAGGAAAAAGGGGGCAACTTCACCTTTTAATGCCTGTGTGCTTGTTGATTATATCCCCAGAGAAGAAACAGTTTCTACCTATATTCTGAGTACGGTTTTTTATTTCTCAGGCTGAAGTTCTGCTCTCTGCTTCTCATTCTCTCTCTTCTTTCCTGCTCTTCTTTGTTCACCATTTTCTCCCAGGTTTTTCTTCCTCTTATCCAACCCTCTTTGCAAAGCCAACTTCTTTCTTTAAAGCTGCTGCACTCTTCTTTAAAACATGCAGCACTGCAAGTAGAACAGCACATAAGTGTCCAGCTTTAACTCCTGATTATAAAACAGATATCAATATAGTTGAATGACTCTTGGTAAGGATGACTCAAGTAGCTGGAGCTGGAGCATAGGAAATACGAGAAAAGGTCAGGTAGAGAGTTCCTGTTCAGCCCAGCAAGAGCGAGAGGAGGAGGTGGGGAAACTAAAGCAGCCTTCCATCTCCTGGAGGGAGATTACTGAAAAGAAAGAGAGTTTATTGTAAGACAACTCACTTTGGAAACATTGCAAACTACTTTACAGTGTGTTATTTGCTAAATGATGATAGATACATTTTACAGAGAAAAAGTATCCAGTACTTGTTGGGTTTCAACATTTTTCACTGTTTTCCATTTTTCTAACTGATTCCATCCTATTTGCTTGCAATCCACTCTCCTGAACAGTACAGGTGCTGAAAAAGGGAATACTTCTTCCCTTTAGCCCTAACCCTTGACTATGCAACTACCAAAGTTGATGAAGTCTCTACTTACCCTTCAGCACCTTGTTCATTTGTAATTTGCTTTGCTTTCAGCTTCATTTAATCTCAATGTCTGATTTACTGCTGGATCGTTTCCACTGGAAATGCTGAGGCCAGCAAAGACGATCTACATGAAGTATGACAGAGAACAAGCTCTCGCAAGAAAGTACAGCTGTGAACTTTATGGGGTTTCGCTATTTTGCTATTTCTCTAAATTCTCAGGTACAAAATACCTGAGTTTTGTGCAGCATTTTACTCTTCAGACTCGTGATGCTCAGCAAATGTCAACAAACATCAGTGTTTTTTAAGGGGAAAAACAGAGCTCTTTGAAATTTCTTGTTATCCTTTAATACAGAATGTCTGCACATAAACTAGAAGACTTCCATATGGATCTTAGACGGGTGGAAAAGGAAGGGAAGAGCATATGACTGTATTACAATTCGTGCTTTTTAATAATACTTCTTAGTCCATACTGTTCCCTGCAGAAGACCAGGTCTGTATCCATCTTTACTGTCTAAAGCATACCTACAGAAGTCTGCTAGAAGATAATTAATTAAATTTTGCATTGTTACTTTCTTGTAATGTAACTTCAGTGATCTCTCCCCAGCTGTGCAATAACAAAGACAACTTTGGACCGTGATCTCACTGTGGGAGCTATTTCCTTTGATGTAACTCAATACATCTTGAACTGCTAGTGACAAATTTAATGTTAAGGCTGTGTTGTGCTCTGTTTGCAAACTTACCTGATGAAAGGGAGTCATCTTGCAGTGCCAAAGGAGAACCACCATACTCACTGCAGTCTAATTACTCATGTGTGTGCAAAATACGGCTTTGTAACACCACCCCAACTCCCCGGACCCCAGATTTCCCATTTGAATTAAGGTTTTGTTCTTAACAAGATGGATATTCAAATTGATGCTCCAGGTCAAGGCAAAAAGAAGGATACTGTGCCTTCAGCCCTGGCCTTGGAAGAACTTGATCATGGGAGTATTTTATCTTCTGCCGTGAGTGAAATAAGTGGATAATTAAGTAGTTTCATCATTTTTATAGAAGTACATATCTATTTTAAGGTTCCATATGACCTTCCTAGTCATCACCTTTTATATAACAGCCTGAAAAGAGGGTAATATTCTTCACAAAAGCAAAATTTATGGATAAATATCAATCTCTTTATCTTCTCCACTAGCCTGAAATCCTCCTTTCTCCACTCATGGTTTCATACACTGCTGGCACCTTTTTATCCCATGCAGTTTCCCACTTGGTAATTTGGCCTCATGAGAATGCAGAAACATGCACAAGCATGAATTGAAAAAGAAAACCCTTTGAGCAGAAGAGACATCAGACTAAATATGGAATAAATTATCTGAGCTGCATGTTAAGTACATAAGTGAGAATAACATGATCACAAATTCTCTCCAATTTAAAACAGAAGGATGCTGTGAGGGACTGTGTCAAAGGCCTCATAGAAGTCCACATAAGTGACATCTGTAGCCCTTCCCTTGTCCACTGATGCCATCACCCCATCACAGAAGGCCATTAGATTGGTCAGGCAGGACTCGCCATGCTGGCTGTTCGAGTGGTGGCCCTGACAGGTACCTCCATTCTGGTGCACAACATCATTCCTGTGCAATGCCATCTGTGTTGAATGTGCCTGGGGCACAGCTGACATAAGACCGAGCTGACTATCCAGCTCAAGCAGTTGTGTGTGAGCTGTACTTTGATATTTATGAGCAGCTTAAAAAGGGAAATGTTTCCTCACACCTGATTGAGTATAGAGATACGCATCATACAAATTGCCAGATAACTGCATGGTGATGTATGACTTCAGATGAAAATGTTCAGTTTTATTCTTTGTATATTCAAAAAGAGTGCAAAGAACCCTAGAAACCCTGGAAGAGCTCAAGAGCCCTTCCTGCACTTCCCACTTGAGAGGTCTTTTTATCAATAATTTATTTTTCTGCAGGATTTCAAGCAGGAGATCGTTTACTTATGATGTAGTGCAAAAGATGCAGCATTCTCATCAGGAAAAGCCACAGGACACTTTCAGCAAAAGGGAGATTCGCACACTGGTGAATGCCTAACATGAAAAACGTCTCCATTCACAAGCTAACAACAGTAATTTTTATTGTTCTCCTTTCTACTTGAATACTTTGAGGTATTATGCATTCGGAGCTCTGAAATGTACTTCCATTGCTTTCAAAAATAGCAAAGTGTGTCCATCTGGTACATATAGGCCAAATAATTTGGGTATTTCTAGAAGGCAGTAATAAACATAATTGCATTTAGAGAATGCTGCTAAAAAGAAAGCCTCTGGCCAGTACTTTGCTGCTATTGCAGCAGATTTCCCTCTGTGTTTTCATCTCTGAGCATACATATCATCATACTGGTGGCAGCAACTCAGAGCAAACTCATTGCATGTGATCCTTCTGACAGACATCACACATGTACCTCAGTTAAATCATTGCTTTCTAATAACCATAATATCTGGAAAGAAAGAAACACCAGAAGCTGAGCACAGCAGAAAGTGCCTAGCACTTAGCTTCTTTGGAAGCCAAGAGCATACACATATAGTATGTAGAATTCAACTGGTATACATGTGTTAACACTCTTCCAAACCATGAATGCAAAATAAGTCACACCATATTGTTACAAAACAATTTATATGGTTCTATATCTAGGTCTGTAGAAGTAGTTGATAGACTCTTTACTATTTGCTTCCCCCGTGTACAGAAAATCCACAAATCCCAACTCATTCCTTACTTCAAAAGAAACCTTGTCTGATTAAGTGCAGAGTCCAGAAGACCTTTAGCAAACCTCTTGAAGTAAAACTCAAAAATTCAACACTCTCATCCATTCAACAAGTGAGGCTGCACAGTATTTGCCAACCCATGCAGAAGTAAGAGTTGCTTTATCTTCAAGGTTTGCTGTACAGGAACAGCAAATGTTTTATTTTGTTTGGTAGAACATAAATAAATAAATAAATACAATTCTAGTTATAAATCCTTAAATACTTAGTTCAAACCAACTTGCTGAGAAGCCAACAAACACTAGCTGCTGCAAGGGTGATCAGCAGCAGAGGCAGGGCTGAATGCACTTTTCAACATGCCCTGCTCCATGCAAACACCGGTAAATTTTTTTACTCCTCCCCAGAGGCAGAAGCTCAGCAATAGTGCCGCCCTGTCTCTCTCCCGTACGCTTCTCCCACCCGAGGGCTCTGCTGCCTGTCTGCCATGGGTGCAGCTGTGGTAGGACACGGGGGCATTACCTTGACTCAGCCAGCCAGCTGGTGAGACAGGGCTGTGCACTGCTCAGGGATTCAGGGGTTTTCTCCACGGCTCAGCTCAACACCTGCACGCTGCTGTTTGGAGGTGCAAGCTTGAACATCACAAAGGACCAGAGCTGCAGGACTGAGACACAACCTCAGAGAAAAGTTATAGGCAACTTGTTTCTCCTTCCTAACACGTCATTGCAGTAGTCTGCAAGACTAACAGATTTGGAGCTAGATCTAATGGAACTTTTTTCCTCCAATTAAAAAAAAATCACCGAATCAAATTAGCTCAATGGGACAATGCAATAAAATAATTGTGACTTTTCCGTTGAATACTGTGTAGATGCTTTAAAGCTTATGATGAAGAATGGCAGCTGGAGAAGTTTTCAGTAATCAGAGCTATTTGTAAATTGTTAGGCATGAAACTACTTCACTGGTAGTCAATAGTGCAGATTAATGTAAGTCGGTGCAGACTGTAGTGCTGGTTTGGTTGCTCTCCCAGTTACATCAGAAGGATTTTTGAACAGTTGGAACTTAAGTGGAGTTTTCAAAAGATACAGTAGTTAGCATAATGCAGTTCTACATCTGCTTACACTTGACATAAAATTTCATGAACAGTCATTTTTGTTTGGAAACTTTTACCGCACTTCAGATTTAAACATTATTTTATCACCGTGGCATAATATTTATATCTGCATATATAAATACATTAATATATTGATTTTTTTTTAATAGCAAGAATTTATGTTAACTTTCATTGCATAACAAGAAATTTTCTTAATATATTATTTCCTTCACTCAGGGAACAATTTCCTATATTTTTCCACAGGACCATCTTCTCATTTCTTTAAGAAACCTGCATGATTGAAGAATTGCACCTTATCCCCTTCTCCTGCAAGCTAGAAATTTCACACTTCAGAAATGATGATGTGCATAATTATTCTTCTCAATAACATGCTAACAGCATCACAATTACAACAATCATTATTTCATGAGTGTCACTGGTAACATCCACCTCAGTTCTTCCCTAATTCTCAGATTCTCTTCATACTTTGTAAACCTTAAATAAAAAAAAGTTCAGTCAAGGAAAGTAAGATCTCACAGAAGTGAGGGTTTCCATAAGATGGGTGAAGATGCTTACATGCCTTTTATTAGTTTTTCTAGAAGTGCAGTGCTAAAACCTCTGAAGGGCCGCAGACCTGCAAGCACGGCAATCCTAGCTCCTGGCTGTCTGAAAGAGCTGCACCCAGTCGTCCCTTCCAGACATGTCTGTCAGAGGCAAAGCAGCTCAGCCTCATCCTGCAGCTGAGTGTGCTTGTCCAAGGAGCTCCCTCGTGCCCTGGCTTGGCTGGGATTGTGCCAGCCTCAGCAGCACTGCTCTCATCTGAAGCCAAGGTCGCTCTCAGTTGCATCATGGAATGACCGGAGCAGCCATGTAGCTCTCTTCCAGCTTGATCTGTAGCTCTGTTTTGACAAGGGAGGGTGATTTAACACCACAGTATGTTCCCTGTCAGAAAGGATTTTCTGCAGGGAAGTTGTGATGAGGAGTGTGTGTACACCACCCTGGGAAGGGGTGTGTGACTCAGGGGTTTTTTCACAAATGAAGAATCAGTAGGCACTTGCTCACACAGCTAGGATGATACAGAGCAGTGATCTGCTGGGAAGGACTATATGCCTTTTTCTCCCTCACAGCGAAGAGGTGCTTTACATCTGTAACTGCTGTGTGGGAGGTGTGTGTCAGAACACATTCCCAAACGGTGCTAGGTGGTTGCTGAGAGGGGATGCCGTATCCTGCGTCTCCTGAAGGAGCACCCTGCCTGAATGGAGATCACAAAGATGCAAATAACATTATGCACGGGCAGACCCCATGGGGAGGGCAGCTGTTTAGTTGATCACATGCCCTGAGGACAGCAACGAGGATCCATCCCCTCTCTTTGCCACAAGAGTTCTCCCTAAGACCCATCTTGCCTTCATGACTGCAAGAGCCAGATGTATGCCACGAGCCTGGGCTGGGTGTGGGGACTGCGAAACAGCCACATCTAAGGTGCTTCTCCTCTCCTTCGCTCCTCCAGCAGCGCTCAGAGTAGCAGCAACAGTTTGGGAAAGCCTTAATTTGAAGGGCTGCAGGAGGCACTAAGCGGCTGGATGGAATTGGGCGTGGAAAAGTACAAATGAAGCAGAGCTATCCAGAGCTGACAGAGAACATGAGCCTGGACCTGCAGAGTCCAGGGAAATGAAGGGAAAACACACTAGGAATTTGGCACATGGAAGGAGCTATGAGATGGGGAAACTGGAAGTGTCTGGCCTGTGGTGTTAAAAAAAAGAGAGGGGGTTTTATGCCACGAAGGAAAGGATTAGATCAGTGCAGAGAGGAATGGCTCTGCTGAATTGTTCAGCCTGTCTCATTCTGGGAATGTTTTTTTTTCTGAACTTGCCAGAAATATCTTGTGAAGTCTTTTAAAACTGCATGTTTTCCAGGTGATGAGCCTACAGTAATGGAGTTAAGCTATGTTAAACTTCCGTGGTTTAATCCAACTCAGTGATTTTTTTCCCCATAAATGTCGGAAGGGCTGGTCTTTCACTGACACCTGTGGATATAAGGCAGAATTGCACACAGGCTTTCATGCTCTGAAAGTCGGGTGTTTCAGCTCCCAAACTTTCTGGAAAAGAGCATCTTCCCTCAGACTTTTGCCTGAGGAGTCAGTAACAATTTTCATGATACTGCTGCAGTGATACACATGTTAACTTGTGAGATCGAGGTTTGTCTTTCTCTCTTTCCTGGGGGAGAATTATCCGTGCAAAGTAATTTAGGAATTCTGTCTTCCTCTGCAAAAGCTAACCATGTGTTAGCTGCACCCCTAACCATGTGTTTCACAAGATCAAGAGCAGGGCAAAGCAGTATGGCTTGTAGTTGAAACAGACAGGCATGAAGCATTGCTGCCCATCCAGAAGCTGGTTTCGGCCTGCGGGTGGTTTTGCCTGATGAGGAGAACAGTGGGATGGGAAGAGGGGACAGTACCTGTTTCACACTCTGCATTGCTACTGCAGTTATAAGTGCTGCTGAGATAGCTATAACACTGCTAACACCCTGTCCTAGGCCTCCTTAGGTTAACACAGGCTCACATTTAGCACAGGCTGAAGCACAATTTTAATCATGTACCTTTTAATCATGTACCTGAAGCACAATTTTAATAATTTACTTGCAGGATAAACTTCTAAATGTTTGTTTTGCTGGTACTTACAGGTGTGGAAATCCCATGGCTGACACACAGGATTTCTAAGTAGGTTACTGGCTTGTCAAAGGCAAACTGCTGCTCGTATGGTAACTTTTACATGAAGTTAGGATAAATTGATCTCAAACTAGGATGACTTAGATGCCTAAGATGCATATTTTTGATAAGGCCAGCGCCATGTGCATGAAGAATATAGTAGGAATTAATTTACAGGCAGCATAATAGAATCATTATAAAAGAGAGAAGGGCAAGGCAAGGCAAAGCAAGGCAAGGACCATCTCTCGCCATCCCGACACTCCCACCAACAAGGCCAGTGCCCTGCTGGAGCCAAAGGAATAAGTGAGTGGGGCATTCATGTGTCACCACTTGCAGTTTACTGTGGTATATAGCACATGCTCATTAGGAAACTTCTTATTTCCTCACCTTTGTCCTCTGTGATTGTCTTGACTGTCTTGATGAAACAATGGCTCTTGTAAGATCATTTTTGTCCCTGACACAAAGCTGTGCACTAACATGAGCTCCAGCTGAAGCCAAATCTAGAGCAAGTGTGGCAGTCATTTGACAATCATTTGTGGTCATACTCATTAACTGCAAGGGTACCTTTCCCTATGTCAGAAGTACCCTCTTCCCCAGGCTTCTTGCACAGATTTGTGTGCTTTGCAGGAGCTTTGATCTGCAAACCCTTTATTGCAAATGGGATTTTGAAAGAACTGCGGTATGTAGTGGGGCTTCTGCTAGATGCCAGAAAAAACAACTTTTCAAAATCATTTTCTTGGTGATATTTATCGTGTCTTGGAAATAAGCAGTACCTAATCTACAGCACTACTACGAGTAAGACAAAAAGAAAGCCACAGGTTTTTTGCAGTGTTATAGTATCTTCTTGGGACCAATAAAGTTTAAAAAAAAAGGCTTGGTTAATGGTGGGGCTTTGCCTCCATACCAATAGAGAAATATGCACTCTCACAGCTTTCAAGAAATGAGGATCTATGAGCAGCCCTTTGGCAAGGAAAGCTTGGGAGAGAAAAACCTCTTGGTGATCGGACACCTTCTTTGTTTGCAATAGACCTTGTTACATACTACAGTGATTCTTTTGTTTGTTTTAAACCTTTTTCAAGACCTTGAAATAGATACAGACCCCTCTGTCAGGAACTCCTCCTATCTGGCAGTGCTGGCAGCCTTTTCTGTATGCTGTTCCAGTGTTATATCAGTAAGTCCCACTGAATGGCAGTAGCAGGCTGTGCATATAATTCTGGCATCTCTAAAATGCCAGGTGTTAAATTAAGTGTGCACAATACAACAATTTAAATGCTGCACTGCTCTGAGCTAATCTAGACACCTCACCAGTACTTTATAAATACATGTTGTATTTACAGTTCTGTGATTAAATCGAAGTAACCTATTATCATAATGATAGTACTCACCCTGTATATTTAATATGATAGAAACAGCAGATGTATGCTGTGAGCTTGGGGGAAGGCACAGTTAGAGTAAAAAGTGACCTCTTTCTCCTTAAATAAGGGCTATTACTTGCAGCTTTATGAGCTGTGGTGACCAGAATTAATCTTCTTCATACCTGTGGTTTATATATAATATCTTTGTACAAGGGTGGTGTGGTCTTAATACACACTTCATACATTTCTTGCCAGAAATTTCTCTTCCAGAGTGAGGACAATAATCTATATTTAGAGAGCCAGCAAATGCAGTAATAGTAGTCCTTGATTAAGGTTTCAAACGGATGTCAGTAGACATACGGGTCTGTGGTTTATAGCTTAACAAAAAGGCATTCCTCAGTTCTTTTTGTGATCTGTATGCACACAGAGTTGATGAAAGCAATACTTTACTCATGCTTTTGTGGCCATTTGTGCTCAATGCAGAAAAATATCTCTGTCTTTCCAGGCCTTATTTATGGGAATTGAAAAGAGGGGCCAGAGTTTACCACCTCTGCTTATCAAAGAAGCATGGAATGGCTTGGGTTAAAAGTGACCTTAAAGATAATCTGCTTCCAACACACTGCTGTAGGCAGGGACACCTCTCACTAAACCAGGTTGCAGAAAGCCCCATCTAACTTGGTATGGTTATGCTAAAGAATTTCTATGCAGTACCCAATTTTTATCACTAAAAACAGCCCTCTTGGACTGTTCAGATTTCTCGTTTAGCTGAAATAACACCATGAGACGGGGTATCACTTCACTGAGATACCTCAGATTGCTATCAAAACACCAAAATACCAGCACAACAGCTTCATTGCACCAAATACTTATTCCTCTTTATGTTCATTGTTTTCTGTAAAACACATTGCTAGCTAAAGGAACCAGTGGCATCCTGGCCTGTACCAGCAACAGTGAGGCCAGCAGGACCAGGGCAGGGATTGTCCCCCTGTATTCAGCACTGGTGAGGCCACACCCTGAATCCTGTGTTCAGTTTTGGGCCTCTCACTCCAAGAAAATCATCGACATGCTGGAGCAAAACCGGAGAAGGACAATGGAGCTGGGGAAGGGTCTGGAGCACAAGTCCTGTGAGGAGCAGCTGAGGGAGCTGGGGGTGTTCAGCCTGGAGAAAAGGAAGCTCAGGGGGATCTTATCACTCTCTGCAACTGCCTGAAAGGAGGGTGTAGTGATGTGGGGCTGGGTACCTTCTCCCAGGTAACAAGTGACAGGACTAGCAAAAATGGCCTTGATCTGTGCCAGGGAAGGCTTAGCTTGGATATTAGGAAAAATTNGGTCTGGAGCACAAGTCCTGTGAGGAGCAGCTGAGGGAGCTGGGGGTGTTCAGCCTGGAGAAAAGGAAGCTCAGGGGGATCTTATCACTCTCTGCAACTGCCTGAAAGGAGGGTGTAGTGATGTGGGGCTGGGTACCTTCTCCCAGGTAACAAGTGACAGGACTAGCAAAAATGGCCTTGATCTGTGCCAGGGAAGGCTTAGCTTGGATATTAGGAAAAATTTCTACACAGAATGGGCTGTCAAGCATTTGAACAGGGCGCCTGGGAAGCGGTTGGGTCACTATGCCTGGAGTTTTTTAAAAGACATAGACACGGCACCCAGGGAAATGGTTCAGCGCTGGACCTGGCAGAGTGGCTTCAAGGTTGGACTTGCTGATCTTAAAGGTCTTTTCCAACATAAATGATTCTATGATTCTACAGAGATATCCTTTCATGCACTTTTTGTAACAGTACTGCCCCATTCAACATCTCCCAAGCCTTACTTGGACTATATTACTTATTTCAACTAATACAATAATATGGAATTAATTCTGCATCTGACAAATTCTGAAGAAGACTAAGGGAACTTTAAGATTAGTTTGTGTGGAATCACACTGAAACTGCAGCTCATCACTGCTGGAAGATTCCCAGATAAGCAGTGCTGCCATTTCACAAGTAGCTAGCTTCCATGTTAGAGGTGGTTGTTGCTGAAGCGATTGCTGCCAACAGTATGCAGGCCTATGGAAACTAATATTTCATTTTGAAATATACCTAATAATTGGCCCTTTTAAGCCACTTTTGAATGTCTCTTTGGTAGTATGGCTACCTAGATGTATTTTTTTTAATTGTAACTGCAAACTGAATAAGTGCTAGAAGCATATAATTCGTAGAAGCATCACGGATGTGTGGTTGACACACATTAAAAAAAATGGAATTGCAAGTATTTCTGCTACCACTAAATTACGTAACAACACATGTTTTTGGAGCTATTGAAGTTCTTTTACAAAATGTAATATTTTGGGGGGTTTTTTGTTGTTGTTGGGGTTTTTTTGTTGGGTTTTTTTGGGGGTTTTTTTTTTTGGTACTCTAATCTAAAGCACAGTTAAGGAATGCAATTTTAGTACTGGTTGCTCAATAAAGCCTGCATAGAAAATGATCAGAATATTTTAAAGGACAGCTGATTTTTCACCTTATCCAGGACTTGACTGATTATTAGGAAAACAAAGAAAGCCCTATAATACGCCCCAGTTACTTTAGTTCATAAAGAACTGTCATAGTTAGTTACTATGCATGTTTCACACTGCTAGACCATAATTCCTGTTTTCTGACCTAAGCATCATTGTGTGTATCTCACTGAAACACCTGCTCCACAGGTTCTAGTTGTCATGGGGAAATGATAAGGGTATGCTTTTTCCCCCTGAGCATCACTGTTGAGAAGACACTAGTTCCATAAGNTCATTGTTTTCTGTAAAACACATTGCTAGCTAAAGGAACCAGTGGCATCCTGGCCTGTACCAGCAACAGTGAGGCCAGCAGGACCAGGGCAGGGATTGTCCCCCTGTATTCAGCACTGGTGAGGCCACACCCTGAATCCTGTGTTCAGTTTTGGGCCTCTCACTCCAAGAAAATCATCGACATGCTGGAGCAAAACCGGAGAAGGACAATGGAGCTGGGGAAGGGTCTGGAGCACAAGTCCTGTGAGGAGCAGCTGAGGGAGCTGGGGGTGTTCAGCCTGGAGAAAAGGAGGCTCAGANGGGATCTTATCACTCTCTGCAACTGCCTGAAAGGAGGGTGTAGTGATGTGGGGCTGGGTACCTTCTCCCAGGTAACAAGTGACAGGACTAGCAAAAATGGCCTTGATCTGTGCCAGGGAAGGCTTAGCTTGGATATTAGGAAAAATTTCTACACAGAATGGGCTGTCAAGCATTTGAACAGGGCGCCTGGGAAGCGGTTGGGTCACTATGCCTGGAGTTTTTTAAAAGACATAGACACGGCACCCAGGGAAATGGTTCAGCGCTGGACCTGGCAGAGTGGCTTCAAGGTTGGACTTGCTGATCTTAAAGGTCTTTTCCAACATAAATGATTCTATGATTCTACAGAGATATCCTTTCATGCACTTTTTGTAACAGTACTGCCCCATTCAACATCTCCCAAGCCTTACTTGGACTATATTACTTATTTCAACTAATACAATAATATGGAATTAATTCTGCATCTGACAAATTCTGAAGAAGACTAAGGGAACTTTAAGATTAGTTTGTGTGGAATCACACTGAAACTGCAGCTCATCACTGCTGGAAGATTCCCAGATAAGCAGTGCTGCCATTTCACAAGTAGCTAGCTTCCATGTTAGAGGTGGTTGTTGCTGAAGCGATTGCTGCCAACAGTATGCAGGCCTATGGAAACTAATATTTCATTTTGAAATATACCTAATAATTGGCCCTTTTAAGCCACTTTTGAATGTCTCTTTGGTAGTATGGCTACCTAGATGTATTTTTTTTAATTGTAACTGCAAACTGAATAAGTGCTAGAAGCATATAATTCGTAGAAGCATCACGGATGTGTGGTTGACACACATTAAAAAAAATGGAATTGCAAGTATTTCTGCTACCACTAAATTACGTAACAACACATGTTTTTGGAGCTATTGAAGTTCTTTTACAAAATGTAATATTTTGGGGGGTTTTTTGTTGTTGTTGGGGTTTTTTTGTTGGGTTTTTTTGGGGGTTTTTTTTTTTGGTACTCTAATCTAAAGCACAGTTAAGGAATGCAATTTTAGTACTGGTTGCTCAATAAAGCCTGCATAGAAAATGATCAGAATATTTTAAAGGACAGCTGATTTTTCACCTTATCCAGGACTTGACTGATTATTAGGAAAACAAAGAAAGCCCTATAATACGCCCCAGTTACTTTAGTTCATAAAGAACTGTCATAGTTAGTTACTATGCATGTTTCACACTGCTAGACCATAATTCCTGTTTTCTGACCTAAGCATCATTGTGTGTATCTCACTGAAACACCTGCTCCACAGGTTCTAGTTGTCATGGGGAAATGATAAGGGTATGCTTTTTCCCCCTGAGCATCACTGTTGAGAAGACACTAGTTCCATAAGAGCACTGAGTGGCAAGCTTCAGGTCAAGTGCTATCTGCAGTTCTTGTCACGACAACTTTGTGAAGGGAGTGGAGGCTGTGGAAAACGAAGACCAATACGAATAACCAGGGATAGTGGCCTGTGGGCCTGAGAAGAAGAGCTCTTTGATTTCTGTGGAGTAAAACACAGCCCATAGCAGCATCTCTAATGACGGGGACTAAAACAGAGTCATGAAGGAGAGGGTTTTTAATGGAGGGCTTGAAAGGGGAAAGGCAGAGGTAGCTGAGAAGGAAACGGGTGTTATGGCAACCATAACAGTTTCAGCAGTATGTATGAGTGACTGAAGCTAAATAAAAGGGAAAGAAGGAGAAGCAAAGCCAGAGAGCATGAAAATAGGGAAGGCTTCTGACCTCAGCCCCAGGCTGAACTCTGACCACAATGAAAGCAAGAAGCAAGCTTAGCTCCTAGGTTGCTACAGCTAGAAGAGGGTGGTCTTTTTCCTTGAAATTTAGCCTAATGCAGTCATCAAGACATCATTATTTACACACTTAAAAAAAAATCCAAAAGCAAGCAGTTCTGCTTGTTTTCTTACCCCTGACCACCGTGTTGACTGAAGAGCTGACAACAAAGATACTGAGCCCTGCCATCTCTCCAGAAGCTGCTGATGTGCCTTTGCCAAAGAGTTTGGGCACATGCTGATGGGACATCACACCAAAGCACAAGTGATGCTCATTCCAGTGCATGTCAGAGGAAACTACAGAAAATGCCTTGGGAATCAAGCTGGAACTGGGGGAATCAGAAGGAGGTGTTGGAGCCACAGCAGACTTCAGATTGGAGAACAACACGGGTCTGTGGTCAAATCCCTGCTCAACACCAACCATGGTTTTCTCCAGACCTTTCCACAGATGGGTATGAGTATTTCACAGCCTCATCAAGCAACCTGCCCCTGTGTTGACTAAAGTGCTGTAATAAGGGCCAGTTAGAGGAAAAGCAGAAATTTCAGCTGCTACAGATCTTAGGTTACAGACCAATCTCAAGCACAAACGGAAGTAAAACTCTAACTGGACCTTCACGGGTTTTTGAGACCAGTATTTAGAATTTGGCCTAATTCTTGTTGTGATTTTTCTCAAGACCTCTGAATGGCTTAAGAAAAAATGTTAACACATGAGCGTGTCTGTTTGGTACGTAAGTGAGCGCTTAGACCACAAAACATGAGCAGATGATGATGCTGGAAAGCAAACATTTTTGAAAGGTGACAGAATCACAGAATCCCAGGATGGGTCAGGTCGGAAAGGAACACAGTGGTCATCTGGTCCAGGCTCCCTGCTCAAGAAGAGCCTCCTAGAGCACATGGCACAGGATTGTGTCCAGACAGTTCTGGAATATCCTCAGTGATGGAGAATCCACAACCTCTCTGGGCAATTTGTTCCAGTGCTTGGTCACTTGCACAGTAAAGAAGTTCTTCTTCATGTTCAAGTGGAACTTCCTGTCCATCAGTTTCTGCCCGTTGCCTCTTGCTCAGCACCAGAAGAGCCTGGTCCATCCTCTTGTCACCCACCCTTCAGATACTTATAGACATTGATGACATCCCCTCTCAAATGACTCTTCTTGAGGCTGAGCAGGCCCAGTTTGCTCAGCCTTTTCTCCTAAGAGAATGCTCTTTAATCACCTTTGTAGCCCTTCACTGGACCTGCTCCAGGAGCTCCATGTCTCATCCTGAGGAGCCTAGAACTGAACACAGCACTCCAGATGTGGCAGCACCAGGACTGAGCAGAGGGACAGGATCACCTCCCTCAACCTGCTGGCAATGCTCTTCCTAATGCCCCCCAGGATGCCACTGGCCTTCTTGGCCACAAGTACACATTGTGGTTACCTACTGTGTTGTCTGTGCTGCACCCTTGTGTGGTGGGCACCATTAGCACTCATCTGTGATTTAGAAAAAGCTCAAGCAAAAGAAAGAGATACAGAGGACATGAGAAGAAACAATTCCCATTTTGAAAAGTCTGCTGGTACTTAATTTTGCCTATCATGTGCCAAATAAGGCATAGATATATGCTACTGTCATCCCAAGAGATTATCTCCTTCGCAAAGAACAATATGACTAATTATTCAGGGTTGTGAGGGTGGGAAGCCCCTGATGTAAGTGCAACAGAGGCATATGGCTATTCCTCATGCCTCCCAGGAGTGTGTAGGCACTGGAAGCCAGCCTGGCCCCATGCAAGCAGAGGGCAGGAGGAGACGTCTCCCCACACCCAGTGATTCTCAATGCACTTGCCCACTTGCATGGTCAGCAAAGGATACAGACATTGCAAACAGAGCTGTCCCAAAAGCAGTTTAGTCAGCTTTTTTATCTCCTTTTAAAAATGATGACCACTGGTAATACTACTGGGTAATTTTTAAACGTTTTTATTATTTTAGGAAATCACAGTGGAAATATCTAAAAAAGCAGTGGAAATCTGATCACCCTGGCATTTACAGCACAGGCAGCAGTGTGAACAGCTGATGCAGAGATGCCTCATCTGTTCTAAGTTAAACAGGGAAGTGGCCCGTGTTCATAACCTAATGTTAAAATTAACAGCATTTCTTTTGAGAGGAGTGCTGAGCCATTGAAGGCTCTGAATGCAAGACAAGTTTAAGACTTTTTTATATGTACTATTTTCTTATGTGCCTAGTAGTACAGCTACCTATTTATGAATCCCTTGTTTAAGATCTGGCACCTGGCTTGGTACTATATGGAAAGTGTGAGAGAGGCAGTCCTTTCTTCAAAAGGCTTATAAATCAAGTGCCCAGGTTTTTTTTTTTCTCAGTGTTTTCCTACTGTGAGGTAAGCAAAAGGAGAGACCAGATCAGTACTGGTGTAGAAAAAGCACAAGCTGTTCTGAAAACCCTGTACATGGAAGACTCCCGTTTTTCCATCCGCAACCACAATTCCTTGGCCTGGCAGTCTCACAGGGTGGTCCTGACCCTAGAGAAACTCTTGTTTCCTGGGTTTGGCTGAGCTAGAAGCAGCAAAAAATAGCAGTGGTTTGTGCTCTGCTTGTTTTGCTGCTCCTGATGTGGGACCAGAATAGGAATCGTGGCTATTGAGGAAAACAATTGATGTTTAAAGTCAATCTTCCTGATAGTCATCTGTAGTTAGGAGTTGGCTTGAAAACCACAGTTTAGGTGAATGGAAATGCATTTCCTTTCACCTCGGTGAGCACTCTGCAAGAGGCCAGGAGTGACACAACACATCCGAATTTGCCTTTCCTGGGAGGTCAACCAAGTTCAACAGGGAGGTAAAAAGCCTAAGAGAGGATCTAGTGGCGGGGATCTAGTTGCTTTTTCCAGGTACCTAATGAGGGTTATAGAGGTCATGGAGAAGGGGCCTTTTCCAAGATACAAGGATAAAAGGACACAATTTGCACCAAGGGGAATTCTGATCATGTACTAGGAAAGGGTTCCTCATTGTGACGTTTGTTACACTGAAACAGGCTGTTGAGGGATGATGTGGGGTCTCTGTCCTTGGAGATATACAAAACCTTTTTGGGTGAGGCCATGAAAAACCTCATGTAATTTTGGTATCAACTCTGTTTCAAGCAGGGAGCTGGATCAGAAACCTCCAGGTTTTTCTTCCAATCTATAAAACTAATGAATATATTGATAAGGTAAGTTGATAAGTTATGAGATTTTTAGACTGCTAGAGACTATCTTACTATGCAGGGTTAAAAAGAAATCAGTCAGTTAATACAGAACATGGGAAAGCATGTTTGATCAGACTCCTCTCAGGCAAAGGCTTAGCTAAGAAGCCTGTTTTGCCTCTAGCCTCTCCCCTTATATATTACTCCTATGTCAAACCCTTGTAAAGAAAGCAGTACGCGTATTTGCGAGGTGATGACAATGACTGCAGATATGTTCAATGGTGCACAACGTAGCATGGTATATTATAATTATCTGTCCTAAACAAATGTAAGTGGGCTCTGTAATAACAACTGGTGGTGAACATCCTATTTGATTATATTAATTCTTAGATCGAGTACACAACCATGACAAGCTGTGCAAGAAACCAAAAAATTGTGCATCTATAATTGTCTTCCATGAGCAAACCCCTTGCTGCGGTGCTCCTGTGCCACCTCCAAAAGCACCTGTGATGTTTGAGCTAGTTTGAGAGGGATAATCCTTTCGCAATGGGGCTTTCACTGGTACTGCATGGTCTCATTGCAATGGTGAACTTCTAGGTTCCTTTTAAATTTGGATTTCCTTATTTGTGCCCGCTGAATCTGTCATCACAGGGTACATTTCTGTCGGTAATCACAGAATCACAGAAGGGGTAGGGTTCGAACAGATCTCTAAAAATCATCCAGTCCAACCCCTTACCACGACCAGGGACACCTCCCTGCGCAACCTGTGCGAGTGTTTTATCACCCTCATTGTAAAAAATTTCTTGTATTTTATCTAAATTGAACCTCCTTCATTTTAAAATCATGATTCCTTGTCCCGTCACAACAGACCCTGCTAAAAAGTTTGTGCTGATCTTCCTTACAGCTTCCCTTTAAGCACTGAAATGCCATAAGGTCTCCCCATATGTATGTATTGGAGTCTCTAAGGGTTGGGAGCTGGTATTCCTTTTCTCTCTGGTCTGTGGTAAATCTGCAGGAATATGACCTGAGCCTGGGAACTCCCTCCATGTCAACGTTTCTTACCTGAGCAGGGTGAGCAGGACTTGTCCCCAGGATGACGGACAGCAGTCCCAGCCACCCCAGGACAAGGCGGGTAAGAAATGTAGGAGGGAAAGGTGTTTGCCTCCCCTGTTCCTTTCAGGGACACTTCATGTGGGCACTAGGTGATGAATATTGCCTCCCTATGGAGAAAGGGTGAGGCCTGGGAAAGCCAGTGCAGCTGCATGACAGTTGGCTGTCTCTTGCTAGGCAAAGGCAGCAATGCAAACACGGGGTCAGACTAAGTGCATTGACTTAAAATCTTAACTTCAACATTTAATTAACATTTCCAAAGTTTCCTGGATCCTTATGAGACTTTTCTCTTTCTGTTGAGAATCAGCCAGTATTGTTATTGGGCAGATGCCAGATTTCTTGGCTTTAAGTTTGTAAGTCTGAACTACACTAGCGGTTTCCCAAGCTCTATGTCTTGATCTCTGATAACATATTCACTTCTGAGATGGAAATAGCAAGTCTTTACAGAACTCCTCAGATTTTTTTCCATCCAAGTGTGTGTCTATGCACATACCCTGCATCCAATCTGCTTGAAACTCGCATCCAAGAATTGCAGCAAGATCTGAAATCACTGCTTGTAATGAATTTTTTAAAAAAATAAAAATAGAAAATATACATACCATAGGATATTAAATAATGCATCTATGGCTGGTTGCTGGGAAGGGTGGCTTACAGCTCCAGCAAGCATGACAAACGTGAAAAAGGATATAGTAGTATGTAGAATGAAGGGATCCAAAAACAGCACAAAGCAGTGAGACTTTAGAAAGGCTTGGGGTGAATGCCATTAGAAATCTCCCTAATGAACACAACACCTGGGTCTTGTTAGAAAAGTCTACAGGGCAGAAGGTCAAAAAGAGTGCTTGGTGGGGCTGCCCCAATGGTTTAATGGTACATCTAACCTGAGCCAATACAATGCAGCCTTATACACCAGGGAGATAAAACGCTTGCTTAGAGAGTCTTGCTTAAAGAACACTCTTAAAGGAAAATTAATGTGTATTCTGTATTGCTATATTGGCATATTCTGTATGCTGAATAAGCCATAGTACATTTGAACAGTTTCGTTGCCTCCTCTAATTTTTTTGGGGAGACAATATTTGTTAGAAGCATGATTTGGAAAAGACAAATGTCTAAAGGGACAAATGAGGAAATACAGATACTTCATGAAGCCTTAATTTATTCTATACATTTAATTTGTTAATAGTCTTCTCATTCTTGCTCTGTTTTTTAGCTCAGGCACTAAAATCCTTCAAATGGAGCAACTCACGCACGTGACAGTGCATGGCCTTGTCTGCTCCTGTTTGCTCAAGACACTGTTATTCTTATCTCAGGTGTGTAGTCACCAGAGGGAGGTGGACACGTGGGCCTACTCTTCTCACGCTCATCCCGGGGGGGAAATTCATAAGTAGTGACCAGAAAAGCTTTTCCAGGTTAGTGCATTTCTATGTAGACCTTGTCAGGAGATGTCTCTTGTGCGGTTATTTGGAAAATTATCATTAAAAACCTATACAAATAAACAAAGCCAACCCTTTCCTAGCTATGAACATATTTTACTGAAGCAGCCATACCTCAGCCAGCAACACCATCTCAGTAAAACCTTTCACCTGCATCAACAGAGGGCATGATTCCCATAAAAATCACCCTCACTCTTTATTTAAATGAAGCCCAGGCAAAGCCTAGCTGCTAGTGCTCTGAGCCTTTGGGTCTTAAAGAGAAATCATCATCTGCTGCTGCTCCCCGACGCAGGTGTCCAGGTGGTTTTGGGTGGGCATTCTATATTTCACAGGGGCATCTTGCAAGTATTAACATAAATGGCCATTATCCAGGCTAATTTCCCACAGGCTGTTGAGGTAGTAGGCCTTCAGTTTTTTAAACCAGTTGTTGGAACTTGACACCAAAAATCCTTTTAAATGTAGCCTATTGAATCTACACAGCCGGCTCTTGTTTTATTCTGATGGTTTCTGTGTCTATGTTCCTTGTGGAAGCATCGACAAAGAATTGCTTTTGTAAATTTCAGCCTTAGTATGTCACTGGATTTCAGACAAATCCTTCTTTCTGACAAATACTTCAGTAGTTATTTGATAATAGTCAGGGCTCAGAGTTTGCTGTTATAATCCTTGTGGTTATCTCCCCCCACAGCACATCTCACCATCTGCTTTAGCATTGCTGCCTGGGGCATTAAAGTTCCCTTTTTCTCTCTCTTTCTAAAAACTGTGTAATCTCCTTCATTTCTCTAGTCAAGGAGGAGAAATTAGCTGATTTCAGAAGTAGTATACCAATTTTTGTAGCCTTAGCTTGCAGCAGAGCACCTTCAGCCTTGGTGGCACATGGAAGAAAGACCCCAGACCAGTACACACTATGCTCCTGGGGGATTCAGCTCTGGGTTTGGGCTCTTTGATTTAGATCCGTCTCCCATGGATGTTAAATAGCAGTTTTTCTGTGGGTACACTAAGAAGCAGCTGAGTGCCATTTGGCTGCTACTGGAATTGATGCAGGCAGAGACGCAGTACAGAGGTGGGAAGGAAGGGGAGGGTTTCTTTGCCTTTTCCCCATCCTGTTACTCAGGGGGGATGAGAGATGCAGGCACAGCTCAGTCCTGCTACCTGTGCTTTGGAGAAGCTAGAGAGAAACTCTGGGTGCTGGAATGATGGAATTGTGAGAGGTGTTACAGCAAATGCAACATCTCCAGCACCAGCTGGAGACAAGGAGTCTGCAGCAGCTCCTGACAAGGAGTATGATTTATAACGAAACCACAGCAGCAGTCTCCTTTTTTAATGCTTCTGAGCATGATGCAGAAGAGTGCGGCTATTCCGCATGTGGGCAGTGGCAAAGCATGACAGTCTGGCAAACTCTGAAGAGCTATTATCCACAGAGACTCAGCTGGGCAGTAGGGACAGGAGCCCAGCTGCGGCTTTCAGCAGCTGCTGTTGACTTGGGCATCTGGCTATGGCCACTGGTAGCACAAAATGGAGGCTGGTGGATGGGATGTGCCACCCCACTGTGGCATGCAGAAGGTCAGAGATAAGACTCATTCTGAAAATTTATGTCAAAAAATAATGGAACAGTCTTGTAAATGCTTTCCCCATGCTCTTGATTTTATTTCGCTCTTTCTGGATAGAGTAGGGTGTTTCTCTTATCTTTGAGTTCATTACTCAAAAGTCTAAGGAAAAAACAATAGCTAAAAAGAAAGTGAACAAAAGCAAGAGTTGTGTGTACAATGTTGCAGATTGCTCTGCATATGGATGGGAAATGACTGTGTCTCACATTCAGCTCCCAGTGCTGACTTGGGTACTGCTGAAATAGAAATATCCTAAAAGATAATGTTTAGACTTCGAACACTTAGTGTTTGTAACCTTGCACTAACTTCCCTGTTCACCCTTTACGCTAGAGCTCCCCTTGAACAGGCAGCTGTGATAGAGAATGTCACACTTGAATCAATTTAATGTCCTCTTGAGAGCTTTTAGAAGGCAGATTCTCAGCTGATATAGGTCAGCATGACTTGCAGGAGATGACATTTTGAAATTCACTCTCCACAGAGACTAATTAGACAGTGCATAGGAGTAAGTTCACATGCTTTGCTGCGTGGGGTGAGGTCTGTGCTGCTTTTCATAAAAGAAATCTGTGGAAGAAGCTTATGGTTGGGAATAGCGGGCTGGTCTAACCAGGCGCCCTCCCAGTTTGTGTGGAAACCCTTTTGGCTTCTTCAGGGTCCTCAGAAATTAGTCAGTGAAATCATAAATATTTCCTCTGCTCTCTGCAAGGCTCACTATGGGCTCAGAGTTTTCTTAACCAATATGTAAGAGGAAAGCTTAACCACAGACCCTGTATGGGTTCGCTCTGTTGCTGGTCCCTCCTGCTTTGCAAAGGTGGCCAGATAAGGGGAAGGATACTCTCATTACCTGGAAGCTGTCTGAAATCAGGAAAGGAGTAAAGTCTTCAACTTGGGAATTTCACAAGGTAGCTGTCAGGTTGACCAAAGCCATGCTCAAATGAAGCCTGCGTTTTAAAAAGCTTTTAGAGAGTGAAATCTTGGTCTGGCAGGAGCAAGGCATTGTAAAAATCAAGCATTAATAGAGTTGTCTATTTTAAGCTTGTTGTGCGTATAGGAAGAAAGAAAGAAACAGTAGCATTTGAGATATTGATGTATTTGTAGCTGTTTTTATTTTAGCTGCGGTAACAGCTGGTGATGGATGACGCCATTCTAATGAAGAATATTCTTCCATAGAAAAGTAGCATTTATTGTCCTTTGGGTTTTGAGTTACTTGTGATTTACTCTGTGTTGCATATTATATTATTTTCTAGTTTGATTGGCATTTTGCTGAATCACAGTTTGGTCTTCAATTTCCCAGTGACTCAGGAGCTGGTAGCTGTTGTGTGGGAATATGCACTGCAGAGCTGGGCAGTAGTGTAGCTCAAAATACAAGGGGCACCACAGCAAAAAAGGAAAAAAAGAGTACAGCTTGTGCTTGGCTGTAGTGGTTGCATTTAGCTTCAGTGATCTTCTCATTCCTGGACTGAAGGGAAAAACAACAGAGGAGAAAAGTCCCCAGCATCAAAGGTCCTCCACCTCTTGTTTCAGAAACATACTTTATCTGTAAAATTCAATTTTCAATTAGATGTAACAGAAACTTCTGAGGAAAAGAAATTAATTTATTGATATACTGTGTGCTTCTGCCAGGAAAAGAACAGCTTTTCCAAAATGCCACTATATCTAAAGCAGGAAAGGAAGGCCTAGATTTCTGCTTTAACTTTGGAGAAACCAAATAAGGCAACTGCTACATCAGCTGTGGTCTTTGCTAAGATGTTCGCTGATAAATGAGGGGAGATGTTCTAATGCCATAATTAAGTATCTCTCTCAAACATCACGCCATCCATGACTTTTCTTTGAGTGATGAAGTCTGTAGAAACACAGTCATTGCAGACTTGCTGACTCAAGTCCTCCATGTTCCAGGGTCAAAAGAGAGTTGCTAAACACAATTCTGACTAAGCCATTCAAAGACATCTCCTTCAGGGACATGTTCTGAACATTCAGTCTGCAAAAATACATGAGTGACTGTGGCTGTGATTGCTGTGGCAGTGAGCATCACTGCTGGCCCATTGGAAGCAATCTCCTACAGGGCGGGAGGAAAGAGCCTGTTGTAATAAGGTTTGCATAGGAAAATGTCCCTTTGTCTATAAAATTCACAAATTAATGAACTGTGTCTGGTAGTGACAAGCAGTGTAGTCCCAGAAAGGGCTTTGTGTTCTGTCCAGAGGATGTATAGAGTGGTGTTCACATCTTGCAAGCTTCCGACATGTTTTCACAAGTGCACAGTTTTGCATTTGGAAAGATCACGGCAAAAGGAAAAAGTGGCAAGACTCAAGGAGTAAAGTTTGCAGAGGGTACAATTTTACTGATTCTTCATCTGGGAGAAAGACATAGGTGCCAGCTGAGCACCCTAAAGCCCACAAGCCAGATCCACAACTGTAATTAAAAGTCTATTGAGCTCTCTTTCAGGTAAACACAGGGGAATATTTTTTACCAGTTCCAGTTATTGGAAACCAGTCATTGCCCAGTGCAGTGTCTGTACAACTAGAGCAGCATTTTCCATTCCAAAGCAAGGTGTTTATTCCACAGAGTTTAGGAGGAAAGTGAGAACATGCCGCCTGATGCAGAGATCTGCACAGACAATGAAATATTCCAAGACAACGAAATATTCCAAGACAACAGTTTGCAGATACCCCAGCAATCCCAGACCTTGCAGTGGGATGTACTAGGAGAGGAGAAATGGGAAGCATCCACAGCTGAGGGAGTATGCTGTTGTGGAGCCTGTGTGGCTGCAGTTTGACGTGTGGAGGAAAGGCCAGGAACCCCAGCCACAGAAAAGGGGTGCCTGATGCTTCTGGGGGAAGGAAGGCAGTCACAGTCTGATCCCTTTACAATGGAGAGGGAATTTCATTTTCCTACTGTGGACTGACTGAATTCAGACTGCATCTGTCCTGGATGTTGAGTACAGAAGGTGATACAGGAACAGGGAGGAGGACAGTCTGTTATGTTGAATGAGTGTATTTTATATGTCATTGGTTCTTAGGTGAATTCTTAATTCTTCCTTGCTGTCTGTTCCAAAATGCATCTTTACCAAAGTCTACTTTCTACTCTTCAAAAACAATAGTTCAGTCATTGTAATTTTCGTATTAGTGTTGAAAATGGTACTTTGATGGACACAAATGGTGCAAAGGTCTTAAAAGATGCATACACAAACACTACTGTGCTTCTCAGCCTACAATATTATGGATATAAAAAAGTGCTACCAAGCTTGATGGCAAGCTTGAGACATTGAAAGGCCAGCATCTTTTTCTGCAAAACAAAAAATAGGATAGAATAGAGCAAGATTAATATGTTTCAATTGCTAACTCAGTTCATAAAGTGCAATCAGGCCTGAGATTGAATATATGATGGAGTGAAATCACTTTCCAATTCCCTACTTGCCAATAAGGTGTTCCCAGACAAATAATTTCTTAACTCTAGAACAAATCAGTTTGCTGAAGCAAGCTTTGGTCCCCAGCTTTTTCTTCAAGGAATGCATTGCTTGTGTATGTTAATGCATGTAAAGTCAGATTTTTCTAATTCAGCTGGTATTCAGGTCAGAAGTATTAGAAGTAAAACATAATAACTGATAGACATGGTTAGCCTTTCAGCAGAAGGATGAAGACCTAATCGTCTTGTGAGAGGATGCTTTGGTATTTGGGTATGTTCACATTTGACAAAATGAATTTTTTATCATTCTGAAACACTTTCTGCAGATGAATGAAAGTAATTCAGAATTTGTTATAGTCTTTAGGATTAAATTATGACTATCTATGATGTATTTTGCTGCATATTTTATCATCTAAATGGAACCATTATCTAGAAGTAAATTTCACCCTACTTTTCTATTAATCTCTAAAGAGCTAGTGTTTCTTCATGCTGTGTTCCAAAATCATCTGCAAAACATAATCTGTTGTCAAGATTCAAGCTGTTTGGCTGTAGCACAGTCTTTACAGATACGAAAGTTCATAACGCAGCACTCCTGTCTCAAAAGAACTCCAAAGCAACAACGAAAAAACCCCACCAAACCCTGGGATTATTTATTTTTAATTCTGTAATAAACACCAGATAGGCAAAAATTTGGTTATTTCCAGAGTTCCAGAGAAATTGTGCCCATATAGACAACTATGTGCACCTGAGACAAGACTCCAGTTCTATCCACTGCTAGAAGAAGGAGTACTATATCTAGGCAATATGTGGATTTTTTATGTATAGTACAGCTATGTGCAAAACTTGAATAAAACTTACTTTATCACCAAGGGTATGAATAGGAATAGCATCATAATCCAGTCTATCTGCTTGAGTTACTTTGCCATCATCTTCTGCATTTTCACATCTCTTAGCAAGAACCCATTGCTTTGGTAGAAGTAAGGCTGAAATGCCTTTCATGATCTTTCATGATCCATTTTCATGGTGCCTTATGGTTGAGAAGTTACCGTAAAGCCTCATGGCAGTTGTTGTTATCTTCATAGATCTGTGCAGAATCACTTCTCTGCATCTTCTAGGTGCAGAATGTCTCCTTTAAATGGTCTGGTTTGAACTGCTGTGGCAGATTAGTGACTGTCACACTCAAGATGTACACACAGATTAACTTGATCACTTGAAAATACATAAATAGAACTTAAGTTTAATGTTAGGTCATTCTCACTTCTTCTCTCTACATTTCACATACCAGACTAATACTGGCTTAATGCAAGCAGTGAGTAGATCGGGATAAATGTTCGGCATATAACAAGCCTGAGATGCCAAAAGGTGGAATTATATAGTTTACTTCTCAGGGATTTGTTTTAGGCAGGCAGTAACTATTTGGAAAATGCTTTTCAGGTATTGGGGAGCTGCATTTTTGGTTTTTGGTTTGGGTGGGGATTTTTTTGAGATTGAAATTATTTCCATACAATAGACAAAAAGATCAAAAGGACAAAACTATGTCCTCAGCTACTAAACCTCACCAGAGACCACCACACAAAATGTAAATCCATCTCCTCTGCTTCAAATTTGTCTTTGCAGCCCAGCAGTATGACAGCAGTGCAACAGGACAGTGATGCAATGCAGCGAAGTTCTGTGGTTCCAGCTTTCCCTTGCTCTCTGGCTGCTGCACCTGGGCAAACACTGACCTCTGGAAAAGTCTCCCAGAAAGCTTGTGAGTCTTCTGGAAGCAGCTGGCTGCAGCAATGCTCACACTTCTGCCGGGCAGCCTTCTCTCTGAGTCATTTCCACTGAGTGCCCATATCCTCAGGCCCTGGCGCTCACAGTGACCCATCCCATAAGTCTAGTCCTCTGCATACCTTTCTGTTGGTATCCAAAGTGCAGGGGATATTCCTCTGCCTGTTTTAAAAGATTTATCCCCCCTGGACAACACTTATTTTGACCTCTGTCCATGGAAAAAATTGCCAGCACTCTGGGAAGAGTTTGAATCTAGAAGGGTTTGAACCAGATGATAGAACAGTTTGTAGTGGTGTCACAAGGTGAAGAATTTAGAGGTTTTGGGGTTGTTTATGTAGTAAAAAAAAAAAAGCTAAAAATGCCAAGATGGAGGACAGTTGTTGTTCTCCAGGGCTCCTTCTCCTTCTTCTATACCTCCATGTCTTGTGGCAAAAGTGATTTAGAGTGAGTGGATGAAAAATTCCGCAGTTCCTGTCCACGCAGGAGCTGGGTTTTTTGGGCATTGACAGAAAAGTGAAAATATGTTTCGTTTCAAACTTCTATTGGGTCAATTACCTTTAAAAGGTCCAAGAATTTGTGATAAGCCTCCTTTTGCGCACAACTATTGAGCTCTCTGCAGGGTGCTGTGTCCAGCACTCCGTTTCTCTGATAACGCTAATTAAAACAGCTATCTGAGGCAGAGAATCCAGAGACTCCTCTCATCTTTTCAACTTTCTGGCCAGGACTCTGTAGTTCTCCCCCGTCAGGGAAGTCACACATATCACAGTAAAAGTGATACCTTTCCATTACAAGCATCACAGTTGCAAAAGCAGAGGTACAATGTCTCAATAGCCAAAATCACAAATATGCAGCTTTCATTTCAGATGTGTAATTTAGCTCTGCTCTGAGAGTCAGTTTCTTGTCAGTGAAGATTTTCCGTCCCAAGAAATAAATCAAAGAAGTAGGAGAGAGTCTCAAGATAAGGGATGACTCATTTGCCAATTGAAGCTCAGCTCTAAATACTTCAGGCCAAGAAAAATATGAACTGAGACAAGTTTTATGTTTTGGCTGTAGCACTAATGTCTTCAAATGGACTTTTGGGGTGGTTTACTTCGTGAAATTCAAAACCAGCTATATTTAGCTTGCAGTAAAAAAAGTAAGCAAAAATATTTCATGATAATTATGCCTGTACAAAAATAGCATTCTGAAGAAGTTAAAAAGTATTCTAAATATTTCACATCTGAAAGAATACTAATTAATTCTTTGTATGGTAGAAATATTGAATGAAGCGCTGATAAATGTTTATGAAGGAAGGCTTTATACAGAGGCTTTGTAGAGAGAACCATATACTCAGTCTGAGAATTTCTGTGTGATCAGATACATTAATAATGACACTCTCTTTTTTCAACTGATCTGATAATTAGCCATTTTTGCCAGTAGATTTGCTAGTGCTAAATTCTCAAGTATTGAAGAAAGTGTGATTTTGTTAATGCAGATTTTTCAGTTTCTGCATAGCTGAAGACTGATGTACAACAAATACTCTCACACATTCCCTGTCAGTCTCATGGCCAAGGCAAGCACCTTGTGACAACTGCACTGCTAGTAACAGGGGTTATCACTCCATTACCTAGTGAAGCTACTAAAGTAGCTTCAGTTGAAATTGATGTTTCAGTGTTGACTAATATCTTGAAAATAATGTCCTTGTTAGGGATCTCCATGCTGTGATGGACAAATTTTCAGGACACAGAAGGAGAATTTATTGTCTGAGTATATAGTTACTAATATGAGCATGTTAAATACGTTCAAAAAATCAGTTTCTTTAAGCAGAACCTAAGCTGGTTTTGCATTCCTTTTTATTATACTTGTTTGGAATAGTAGCTTGAAAACTGTGATAGTGGATGAGTTGCTGATCGAATCCAGTATTCAGCAATGAATGAAGCAGCTTTGAGACACACATACAAATGTTATGGGCAGTCATAAATCAACCTTTCCAGAAAAGAAGTTTTTTTTATAATCCCATTTGATGGGAAGTTGGTGTGTGCTCCGAATAATGAAAGCTTATAACATTGCCAAAACTCATAGCTTTTAAATTAAATGTTTTACTGTAATGATAGTTTTTATCTTTGTTCACAATGCAGTTCAGTTATTGTTTTGGATCCTTTGAAGCTCTTTCCTTTAATGGTGGAAGAACATGTAGCTCCTGGATAATGCCTTTTTCCAGTAATTTTCAAAGAAATTCTAAGGAAGGTCACTATAATTAAAATAATTCTCTTTTTTAAACTTAAGCTGCATAATGAGTTTTTTGAGATAAACTGCTTAAGAAATGGTTTCACAATTTAAAGTATGCCATTCTTTATATAAGCATAGGAGGGAAGAAGCAGGAAATCTACCTTGCTTTCTTTTCAGCCTTCATTTGATTCTGTCTTATAATCCATCACTTGTTTTCAGTTATTTTTCATAAGATCTCCATCAGGATCTTATCTAAAACATAGAGAATGAAATTACTGCCAGAAGTACTGGAGTCCATTACCAGCAGGTTTGAGTCTCTCTTGTGGATGATTCCACTCTATATTTGTCTTTCTGATAATCTGAGCTCAGGTGAATATTAGCAGTGTTTCACAGTTTCTCAGTCTTGGGACCCCAAGACACCCCACAGCTCCAGTCTGTGGGTCTGGCAAGCGTCCCCTGAGTTGAGCGTCGGCGCTTTGGGCTTTCTTGTTGTTTGCCAGCAAGGAGCAGAGGTGTGCGTTACCCCTCCTTTCCGTGATGGTCTGGTAAGCTTTGTGGTGTCTGCACAGGGAACCAGCAGGACAACACACAGCCCCTCAGGCCTTGCACTGGAAAACACCACCTTTCTGCTATCCAGCTCCAGCAGTCCCACTGGCTCCTCCAGTGGAGCTCCCCAAGGCGGGGGCAGCGCTACCGAGGCTGTGGGGCTTTTAGATGAGCTGCCGTGGCTTCTGACTGCTGGTTCTGAGCAGCACTGCTTGGCTCTGAAAATGGAGGCTGTGCTCCACACTGCAGATGTGCAGGGGTTATGTCAATAATTTGCAACAGTGTTGGGAAACAGTTTTTGAAATAATGAATTTGCTACAGCAATCTGAGTCTAACCCTTGCCTTGACCAAAGCAGTGATTTGGGCTCATTAGCTGGGTGAAACCCAGCAAAACAATTTTGAACAGCAGTTGTTACAAACCCTTTGAGAGAACGAAGATAATTCGCAAAAGTCACTTCATGAGTTATTTCCGAATAACATGTATTTTAGATGAGTCCTGGATTTCTTGCCAACAGCATTAGAGAACAGTGGTATTTGTGAGCCACTCTGCTGTATGATTTATGTGTTTCCAGACTGAAGGTGTTCCCTGACATGTTCTTCTTCCTTCTTTTTTTCCTGGTATGATAAAACTTTAGTAGCAGGTTCCAGACAATTGTGCATTCCCATCAAACATGGCTTTGTATTTCTCAATTCTTCTGTCTTACTGAGCTGTATATTTAGTTTTTAGGTAGCTTCCTTGCCCTCAGGGAACATAGAAGCTCCAGAAATCATAAGCCCTCATGTTACATTTTTAAATACGTTTGTAGGCTGCAGGTGCTGCTGTACACGCATGGATCTGTGGCGGGACTTCAGCAATGAGCAGCAGGAGAGCGATGTCTTGCATTACTCACACTGGGGAGGCAGCAGGTCCTGTACCCTGGCACAGACTGGCCCATCCCTGAACATTTAATGCAGGTGTCATTCCCTGGCCAGCACTTGCCCTTGGATGCTACTGGAGACACAAACCATGAGCAGCAAGAAGGATTACTGGGCCATGCATCACTTCTGTTGAAGGCACCACGCCTGATTATGCAGCAATAGGTGTTCTTTCTCTACTCCTATCCCTTTGTCAAGGGAGTGCAAGTTTGTGCATTAAAATAGCAACAATGAGAGTATGAGACTGTTTTCCCACTAACAAAAGTGCTGAATTAGGCAAACTGTGAACAAAAGGAGCAGTGCTGCAGAGAGAAATCTTGTGCAAAATCCATGCTCTACCCCAATAGCAATCAGGTGGTTAGCTTGTGTAATATTCTCCAGAGAGCTCTGCTCTGGCACTATAATTCTGATTCAAAGTCTGGTATCTAATGCTTTATTTATTTTTGATTTTTTTTTCATTTTCTTCAATGTAAATGCCCAACTAGCACTGGAGGCAAATAGAAAATTCTTTCTGTTGCTTCACACATTTCATTAACCTTCCCTCTGCCACTTCTGCCTTCAAAAAATTTCCTTCTGAGGCTTCACTGCCATGTCAGGAAACTATTTTTTCCCTTTTATGGAGACAAAGGCATATTTAAAATATGACACTCCCAAAGTGTGAGTGCTCAAACGTGTCAGCCAACAGATGCCAGGCACCACAGCCCCATGGTATGACAGTTTGGGAGACCATTAAGACGTAGTAGCCAAGACAAGCTATTATCTGTGACTATAGCCTTGTATGTGAGTACCAGAGATTATTTTTATATCTGAGTTTAAGCATAAAAAGTCTGCAGTGGGCCAAATTTCAGGAAGCCTTTTCCCCTGCTTCTCCTTTCCTTTATCCTTGAGAAAGGAGATATCCTTGCTTAAGGACAGAGATAAAGGGAGGAAAATCAGGACAGACACTACAATGTCCTCTGAGATGAAGGCCTAATCATATGGTTTCTGTCTTTCTACGTGTTCTCATTATCAATCTGTTGTTGAAGGCAACATGTGCAGAGGGAAATAAACAGATGATTGATTTGCATGAAAAAGGTTAATGCAGGTCATTGCACTTGACAGGAGAAAAATACATTAACTCACGGTCTGTGAAAGCATCAATGGAAACAATAACTGAACAGAGCAAACCTGTCAGTGAAAACCTCTGTCACTGTCTGCAGTGGGAGGCTTGCCTGTGTCATTGCTCTGCCTGTGTCCAAAATGCAGTGGAATGGATGAGGGGCTGATGGCACCAGAAGAGGCCCATGGAAGAGGGTGGGTATCTGGCCTTCTAGCTGGCCCAATATCACGGTTTAACCCCAGCCAGCAGCCAAGCCCCCACAGCCATTTGCTCACTCCTCCACCAGCAGGACCAGGAAGAGAATCAGAAGGGTAAAAGTTGGAAAACTTGTGGGTTGAGATAAAAACAGTTTAATAGGGAAAACAAAAGCTGCACACGCAAACAGAACAAAACCAGGAATTAATTCAGTGCTTCCCATGAGCCGGCAGGTGTTCAGCCATCTCCAGGAGAGCAGGGCTCCTTCACACATAACAGTGACAGGGAAGACAAAACTCCATCACTCCAAATGTCCCCTCCTTTCTTCTTCTTCCCCCACTTTATACACTGAGCATGATGCCACAGGGTGTGGAATATCCCTTTGGTCAGTTTGAGTCACCTGTCCTGGCTGTGTCTCCTCCCAGCCTTCCAAGCATCCCCAACTTCTTTGCCGGAGTGGCAGTACAAAAAGCAGAAAACCCTGCTGAGCAGGCTAAGCACTGCTCAGTAACAACAAAAACATTTCTGTATTATCAACCTGTTTTCAACACAAGACCAAAACACAGCCTCATGCTAGCCCCTGTGAAGAAAAGCAACTCTACCCCAGACAAAACCAGCACACCCAGGATGAATGCATTATTATGGAGCTGCAAAAGTAATAAAACCAGCTTTTGGGTTGGGATAATAGCAATACAATTTTCGTACAGACGATGCATAAAATGCTTTCCACGGCTCTACAGCAGTGTACTAACTTTGTGCCCTAGCTGCTAATTGAACATCCTTGTGTCAAGAGGCCCTTGTGTCATTCACTTCCTCCTTCCTGTAGCAGCCCCAGCATCACGCCATGATGGTGGGTCTGGTGAGACCACGCAGACTATCCCTGTCCCAGGCCTGCTGCTGCTGCTGGTTCCAGCAAGGGACTGCACTGGAGGCCGCACAGCAGAGTCCTTAAATTGCAGAGAAGTTGTGGGAACAGAGCAGGGCCAGACAGCGTCTTTACTTTTACAGCCAATCAATGCTGAAAGGTGTGGAGATTGGAGTGAAACCTTATTATTGAAGGTGATACAAAATAACATTCCTCTACCTCAGAAGCATCCACCCAGAGTACTGAGTAAATCGAAGCCTTGGCCTTGCAGGTGTGCATTGGTGAACACCAGATCTCTTCTGGTTTTGCTCTCGTCTCATTGTGAACTCTCTGATCCTCCATTTCAGTTAGGAAAGGCCACAGATGGGAAAAACCTGTGCTGGGGCACCACCCAGTCACCACCATGGTCCACCCAAAAACCACTGCTCATTCCTGAGCAAGGGAGATTTCAAAGTTTCATGAAGGATAGAGAAAGAAACACTTTTGTTGAAATGTCTCTGAGGCAATGAGTAACTCCTCTTGCTCCCACTGGTAGCCTGCAGAAAGGCAGGTCTCATCATCTGCTCACTACCCTTTCTCAACAGCCTCCAGCATCTACTTCTGGCTTCTTTATCTGGTCCAGGTGTCAGTACTCCTTCAACTGACTTCCTACTACCACCTGTAGAGGAGCAATGCCCATCATTACAGATGTGCAGAAACTTATGCTGGAGCTGGATATATAGATGTGAGTGTGTGATGGTCTTTTATGAAGGTAGGAGCTCGTATAAGCAAACAGCAATGACATATTAGCTTCCAGTAAGAGGTTAAGCGTGCCTTTATCCATTTGTACCTAATTCCTCTTGGCTGCTGTTAGCAAAAGAGATGCAAATTTTAGTTTCACAGCTGTCACTGAACATGAGACATCAGTGCTTCTGTGCCACAAGGTTCCCACATCACTAGCCTGTTTCCTGGGAACATTGAATCATAAAGCAGGGGCCTGAAATCTGAACTTGCAAGTACCAAGGTTCCCTGGATGCTTCTGACTCTTTGTCCAATGCTATTTCCTTTCTCAGAAAAGCCAGCTGTGCAACACAACTTGGACCATTGTAAAACATAGGAGTAGAAGAAGAGATGCCGATATGAAATATCCATAGGGAAAGGGTTGTTTATTCTCTAAAGGTTTCTTCCTCCACCTAATGTAATCCAAATGTAAAATGCCATCTTGATCAAGTGTTACATCTGGAGCAGGGATCTTTTGTTTTGATTAAACCGGTCTTGAAATAAATTGCTGCTTACTGTGCTGTCTTAGAGTGATTAGTTCATGTTTGCTGTTCCTCTGTTCTGCAATCCTGCTCTTGTCTGTCTGTGTATAGTCCAGTGTCTCTAAAAGCTCCAGAACAAAGTGTAAAGACCACAGCGACTCTTGTGACTTAACTTCTGAACATTTTGAAGCAGCTGGAATGTTTTATATCTTTGAGGTTGCAAATATTACATGATGCCTGGAAATAGGGTAAGGAAAGATAATATTGGAAGCTTGTATGTATAATTTTACATGGAGGTATTATTATATTTGTGGGAAGTGAACTATATTATAGCTGAGGGATATGTCTATTCGATTTCTTGACTGGGGCAAAGCCTTCTGTCTCCCAGTAATTCACTGTGTCAAAACAGACTCTACTTGTAAGTATTAAGCATGAAAGTGATGGTGAGTGGTGATGCAGGGGGTCGATGACAGGATTACAGGGTTCAAGAAGATAGAGATGCCCACATCGACTCTAAGGTGCTTCAGATGGTTTGAGTTGCTTGATTTTGTTTTGCCTCAGTACAAGCTGGTTTTTTTACACAATTTTTCTCCCAGAGCTATGCAACCAAGCAAGTGGTGAGCACTCGTTTTTTGGGACCATCTTGTCTAGAAATGATCTCGTACTTCAGCTGTGCTGGGATCTGCACTCCCTCTGAGTGCAGCATTTGACAAACCAGGTCCTTGGTGGAGCCTGGCGAGGCAAACTCTCAGTGCATGGTGTGCTTGCTTTGGGACTTGTTGGGGTGGGGGATGTGTGTGAGTCTGCAGCTGAAAGCACAGACCACGGGTTTGCCAGTAACTAGCAGGGAGCTGCGGCTGCTCCACAGTCCCCTGGCACATCTTCCAGTCCAGTTTTAATTGGCTGCAGCTTGAATTTGCATTCTGCCTTTTTTGACATTCATCATGTGGGTAATAGATGCACACACAGGCTGTCCTCGTACAACAAAGAGGGTGCAGAGCTAATTTAAAAGCACTTGTGAAAATTCCAGCTTCAGAGGGCTTATTAAAACAAAAGACCCCAAACTGCTGCGTTCTCTGCTTATTGGTGGGGTGAACCTGCTTATTGCTGAGATTCACCCCACCTTACCACAAGCTTATTTTTGTCTTTCTTCTTCAACATGTATCTGTAAGGGAAATACGGCCATAGCACTGCACAAGCACTTTCCAAATGCTATGTTTACACAGAAATAAATGTTTTGTATTTCAGGTTTTAATCTAGTCTTTCATACAGTTATTTTTTCAGTTGTAGGGTATATTTTCCCCACAGCGACATATTTAGGGGGTTTTTTTCTCTCAGCTCCTGGGTTATTTGTGCCTCTGTTTTTAATTGTAAAAGTCAATACAGTGGACCAAATTCAGCTTTGGTGTAACTATATTGAATTAAATGTGCAGCATTGTCACATTTTTATACTGCATTTCAATATTAATTATTAATGTGTGTACTGGGTACATTGATTCAAAAGGCACTGCATAAGTTAAATGCTCATCCGTGAGATTAAAACCATTCCTGGCCACGCTGAGTGACATTGCAGAAGTATTCTGCTGCTGTCACCAGAATCCTTGGCAATTGCAACACTGTTTGTCAGACACTAATACAAAAAAAATGCAAAACCATACTCAACAGGCAATAGTGTGAACAAATGCAGCTTTCCTTGAGCTCTGCATCTTGCTATGTGTGTGTAATTACCACAAGCAGTGGGGAGGAAATCGGAACTATGAGACACATACAAACAGAAATATATCTTTTCATACATATAATTACAATCTTCAACGTACCTTTTTACTCATTCTGTAGTGCTCAGTGACCCTTTCTGATTTTAAAACCTGCAGAAAAATAATGGCATAGAATCATAAAAGGGCTTGGGTTGGCAGGGACCTTAAAGATCACCTTGTTCCAACCCCCCACTATGGACAGGGACATCTTCCATTAGACCAGGTTGCTCAAACCTCCATCCAGCCTTGAACACCACCAGGGACGGGATATCCACAACTTCTCTGGGCAACCTGTTCTAGTGTCTCACCACACTCACCATAAAGACTTTCTTCCTAATATCTAATCTACCTCTTCCAGTTTGAAGCCATTCCCCCTTGTCCTGTCACTACCTACCCTTGTAAAAAGTCCCTCTCCAGCTCTCTTATAGCCTTCTTTAGGTACTGGAAGGCTGTTGGGAGGTCTCCTCAGAGCCTGTTCTCCTCAAGGCTGAACAACCCTAAGTGTCTCAGTCTGTCCTCCTAGGAGAGGTGCTTCATCCCTCTGATCATCTTCATGGCCCTTCTCTAGACTCACTCCAACAGATCCATAACCTTTTATGCTGGGGACCCCAGAGCTGGATGCAGCACTGCAGGTGGGGTCTCAGCAGAGCAGAGCAGAGGGGCAGAATCCCCTCCCTGGCCCTGCTGCCCATGCTGCTTTGGATGCAGCCCAGAACGCATTTGGCTTTAGCATAGATGGTCTTTTACAATTTTGAGAAACCTGCATGTTCATGAGAGGGTTTTTTCCCTTCATGTTTCATGAGGGGATGCATGTTAAATGCTTGAGCCCAATTGCTTGCTTTACTCCAGCTTCTCCGTGTGCTCAGCCAGTTTTGCTCCCCAGGGATCACATGGGTCCAAGGACAGATTTTCTGAGGGCTGTCCTGCAAGGGGCAGTATTCACTCTCCTTGTTTGGGTGACAGACCCCAAGAGCAGGCAATTGCATTTCCTGAAAGGCAAAAAGCCATTAATTCCTTAGTGAAATGTAGTGGCAGCTCTTGGTGCAGCCACTCTGGGGGAGCAATGTCACTGTCCCTTGTGCCAGCTCCAGGCTCCTGAGCTATTTCTTTCCACAGTCTGTGGCAATCTTACCAATTTGTTGTCAGCATTAATTATATCTGAGATGATCAGCACCTTTTTGATGGTGGCACATGTATTAGTAACAGGGATGTTGTCACTGGTGTTAGAAGTCAATATTAGCAGGGGATTCCTGTCTGTGTTTATCAGTGAAGTGTCTGGGAATGTCTCAAGTGCTACAGCTTAGACCAGCAGTATCAACATGGTGCTTCTCAGGAACTGATGGACTGAGAAAACAAGCTGTGAATAAAATAAACTGCAGGTAACTTTTTCTATTTCTAGTCCTAGAAAACCCGTGGGATAAAGAGCTGTTTTAAAACTGTCCTTTAACATTGCTGTCAAAACATTATTTAGCTCTTCACTGATATAGATAATAGATCACAGAATATTCTGATTTGGAAGGGATCCACAACTCTTAAGGGAATGGCCCATATTGAACCTGCAATCTTTGTGCTATTAGCACCATGCTTTAACCAACTGAGCTAATCTCTACTCTGCAACAAAAAAAAAAAATCATGGCTGCATGTGTCAGCAAAAGCTTATTTTTCTTCTGAGTTGCACAAGATATGAGGCTCTTTCATATAGCTCAGCTGTACGGGAGTGATGCTTTGCCTGGGTGCTTCAGCCTGTACAGTAACATGTGCAGAGCCCAAATCTTGTTCTCATGAGTAGCAACAGCTGGGGTTTGGGCCATTAAATCTGCATCTGATGGCTCGTGCTGTGTGATGACGGGAAAAACCCCTTTTGCAGATCAAAAAGCCACGTGGTAGGCTGGTGTAGGACTCTGTGGAGTTTCTCTACAGTAATTTCTCCCCAGGGTTTTATATGCAGAATATGGTTGTGCTGTTGAGAGAATATAAAGACATGAAATGCCCTCTGGTTGTATGTTGTGTGAGACAGTAGGAAAAAAAATATGCTCATGCTTGTTTTTAATGCTGTACTTTTCCTTTGCTGCATTGCCATATTTTTCCCATGTTCAGTTTTAAAAGAGAAAGAGTATGTTTACACTTCCTTTTGTGATAAATAAAAAATACAAGGAGAAAGAGTATATTTACATTTTGCTTTGTGATGAATAAAGAAACCCAAGAGCCAATACTTCCCTTCACAGAGATTCTAATTTATACCAGATGGATTGATCTACAGGAACACAGGAGATTTGCTATGCATAAAATATGGGACTGTCACAGCTTGTGTTCTATCAGAATGGAACTGGTCTACAGATTATATGGTTTATAGCTGAAAATGTTTTTAAAGTTTTGTACAGATGGCTGACCAGTTAAACCTGGTCTGTAGCTTTCTGAAAGACTGCCAGGGATACCACAGCATGCTTTACTGACCAAATTGCTTGGGGTTCTTTAATGTCATTTCCCTCTTTCTTACATGTCTGCATATTGTAGCATAGTTACACATGAGACGCTTTTCAGCTGTTCCTGCAGAAGAATATATGGAGCAAATCTTCTGAGAGAGATGAAGACAAATAAGATTTATTTTGCATACATGCACATGGAAAGTTTGGCATCCAACCTGTGCTGAATGCACACATGCATTTGCCTTGTTGCACCCATGTGCTCTTTAATGCTTGTTTAGGTAAGAGGTAACATAGAGGCAGACACACACACACTTTTCTGTGTGGATATGAATATAGGGCAATGTGCCCTTTAGCTGCCACAATATCCTCAACACATTGCCTGATTCATCAGAGCAGGGTATAAATTTCATACTTGTTCATGTAGGTTTTCTGAACAGGTTGTAGAAAAAAGAAACCCTAGTTAGACTGCTAGGTAGGGTCTTGCTCTTTATAGCATTAATTTCATTTCAGCAAGTTTTAGAATGGCAATAACAGCTTTGTGTGCCATTAGTGGCTTCATCCAAGAGACTCTGAGCTCTTTAAAATCAATTACATTTCTAAACAATGCATCAAGTACAATACTTGCATTTCACTATAAGGCATAAAATACTTCAGAGAGAAGGTCAGGCTCTTGTCCGCAGTCTCAGATCAATGCAGTGACCCAAGGATGAACTGAGCTGGAGGATTCTGACCCTTAGGCAATTTTTCAGCCATTAAATCCCTTAGTCAGAAGCTGAGACTTAAGCAAATGCTGTCAGCTGGAAAACAGGCATTTTGAAAAGAAAGGAAAAGGATGTCTGGAGTAAAGTGGTATCCTGCACCTTCCAACACCTCCAGATTCAAACAGCTGTTTCACGACTGATTTCCTGCATCACTGTGAGCAAGGCACTGATAGCAACATTTTAAAAGAGTACCTGCATTTTCATTTCCTAAAGAGCTGGCTTCCAACGAGACAAAGACCTAAGGATGTAACTCTGGATTTAAATCTGCTGTATGAAGGTGAAGCTTGATACATGATATTCCCTTATAACTGAAGGTCTTCTATGTCTCAGTTTCAGTGGTTGTTGAAGAGGATTAAGTGGTGACACAGTATTGCAAGTGTCACCAGATGCCATGGTGACAGTGACTATGCATGCATCTTAGGCAGGGAAGAGAACATCTTTGTGGTCATGCCCAACACAGGGAGGACATCGACCTGTTGGAGCAAGTCCAGAGGACAGCCATCAAGTTGATTGAGGGGATGGAGCACCCATCCTATGAGGAAAGGGTGAGAGAATTGGATTTATCCAGTGTGGAAAAGATAAGGCTTCAGGATGACCTGACTGTGGCCTTCTAGTACCTGAAGAGATCCTATAAGAAAGCTGGAGAGAGTCTACTTGCAAGGGCAGGTAGTAACAGAACAAGGGGAAATGGTTTCAAACTGAAAGAAGATTGGATATCAGGAAAAAATTCTTTATTATGATAGTGGTGAGTCACTGGAACAGGTTGCCCAGAGAAGTTGTGGATGCTCCATCCCTTGAAGTGTTCAAGGCCAGGTTAGATGGAGGTTTGAGCAACCTGGTCTAATGGAAGATGTCCCTGTCCATGGCAGTGGGATTGAAACCAAATTATCTTAACGGTCTCTTTCATTCTATCATTCTCTGACTCTATGCTTCTGTGATTTAGGAGACAGGTAGCTGACACTGTTTCTCACATTATATTGGTGGTGATGAATCTTATTGACAAGAATTTCTATGCTGTTGACTTAACAGATAGAAGATCATTAAGTATTTTAATATGTACTAACCTAACAGGCTGAGAATTCATCAAAGCACTGGTCTTATCCAAATAAATAATACTCTCAAATGGCCTTCATTTTCACCTCAATGGGATAAGGCTTGCAATCTGCCTGCCTTGGTCTGTTCTACTGGCATAGTAGCCCATCAATACAAGAGAAAGCGACTGTTTCCTACGCTGAAACTCAGCCCTTCCTGAATCACCAAAAAAATGAATGTAACTATTGTTCTTCACTGCTGCTGCACTGCATAGCATGTCTTCTGAAGGGCATAGAAATTTTTGAACTATCTGCATTTAATGTAGAATGATTCCCACTATATTGTTTTTCTAAGACATGTGCTTGAAGAAGGGCTTCCAGTCTAGGATTTCACTTGTGTTTAGAGTGGGAGAGTTCTGTATGCCCATAAAGACCTAAAAGATCACTGCCCAGTTCCCAGGTGGCATATGGATTTTCTGGAAGACGTAGAGATGTTAAATGTGCTCAGAAATCTTCTGAGTTCTTGAGACTGGCATTGAACAGGGAAACCTGTGCTTAGGGGTGCTTGGGCATTAGCCTCATACATTTTCTCTTTTCCAAGCACAAATATTAACAGCAAATCCCCTCCTATGAAAATAGTCACTTATTCTTACAGAAAAGCAGCACAATGACAGTTGGGCCTGTGTTTATGATCTGTACTGGTGAGACACACGAGGAGCTGTGCAGACACCTTTACCAAGGCAATAGTCACATTGATGCTACAGTGGAGTTACTGTGAATAGGGATGGGGACCTCAGCTCCCCACAGGCTTAGCCCAGAGCCTGATGAACAGAACTGCAGGGAAGCAGCTGGAGCTCTGCCCTGGGGGGGATGATGAGCAAGATGACATTTTATATATTAGGATTAAAGGACAGACTAACAAAGGTGACACTGCTGTGAGTGTTTGCTACAGGCTCTCTGACAAGGAGGAGGAAGTGGACAAACCCTTTTGCAGACATCTGGAAGTAGCCTCAGTCACAAGTCCTGGTTCTTGTAGGGAACTCCAACCACCCTGATGTCAGTTGAAGGAACAAAACAGCAAGGCCTAAACAATCCCTGAGGTTTCTTTCAGGTTACCCCTGATGTTAACCTCCTCATAGAGGCTGTGAAGGAGCCAACATGGAAAGGTGTACTGTTGGACCTTATACTGACTAACAAGGAAGGCTGGAGGCAGCCTTGGCTGCAGTGACCATGGATTGCAGAGTTCAGTATCCTGCAAGGATACAGAACACAAGATTGCAAGCCTAGACTTCAGAAGAACTAGTTTTGGCCTCTTCAGGGAACTTCATGGACGAATGCCGTGGGAATGGCCCTGCAGGAAAGTGAGTCCAACAAGCTGGTCAGTATTTAAGGATTACTTCCTCCAGGTTCAAGGAAGGTGTATGCATTCCCATGGGCTAGCAAGTGAGAAAAAGGAACAGGAAACCTGCATGGATGAACAAGGAATGGGGAAAACCCAGACATGGGGTGGAAGTAGGGACAGGACTCCTAGGGTAAATACATGGATATAGTCAGCGTATGCAGAATTGCAATGAGGAAGGCCAAGGTGTAGATGGAATTAAATCTGACTAAGGACAGGAAGAAGAGCTTCTTCAAATACATCACTAATTAAAGAAATGCTAGAGAAAATATGGGCCTGCTACTGAATGGAACAGGGACCCTCACTGATGCCTTTTCCTGGTCTTAAAATCGAGAATCAAACACAGTTAGAAGGGAAAAAGGGATTTTACCTCTGTTTTTGTTTTAAGGATCCTTAGGTGCACCATGTCCAGGTGGAATGCACCGAAATGCACACCCTGAAGCACACCCGCAACAGCTTGGTATAACATTATAGGTCTTACTAATTAGCATATCTATCAAAGGTTCCCCAACGAGAGGCTCGAGTGAGCCCCCCTCCCCAAGGAACCTTCCCCTGGACGGTTCTATCTTAGTTTACAAAATGTGTTCTGGAGAGGACCTTGAGGTCTGGGGCTTTCTGATCCCTAACTACGAGGCTTCTAAGCTGTTTAGTCTCCTAGCTTGACAAATAAATCTAAGAATGTAGGCTAAAAACCACTAAGAATACAAAAGGTTTAAAAAGGTATATAAAAGGGGTATAAAAGAAAAGGCAAAAAATCATCACGGCATCATCACAATCAAGGTTGTAGAGAAGGCTGAGATACTGAAAGCTTCTTTGCTTCGTTCTTTACTGCCAAGCCCACCCCTTAGGGAAACCCTGACCCAGGAGACCAGGGTGAAGACCTGGAGAAAGGAAAACTTTCCTTTGGCTGAGAAGAATTGGGTTGGAGACCATTAAGTCATATTTGACATCTGCAAGTTTGGACTTGTGGCCCTGATGGGATGCATCCACAAGTGCTGAGGGAACTGAGACTTCATTGCTATGTCACTCACTATCATCTTCAAAAGGTCATGAAGATCAAGAGTGGTGCCTGAGGACTCGAGGAAAGCAAATGGCACCCCACTCTTCAAAAATGGGAAGAAGGAGGACCCAGGGAACCACTAGCCAGGCAGCCTCACCTTAAACCCCAGGAAGGTGAAGGAACGGCTCATCCTGGAGACCATCTGTGAACATGAAGACAAGAAGGTGGCTAGGAGCAGTCAGCACAGATGCATCAAAAGGAAATCCTGCTTCACCAACTTGATTGCTTTCTATGATGAAACAACTACATGAAGGGATGAGGGGAGAGCAGTGGATCGATGTTGTCTACCTGGACTTTGGAAAGTCTTTTCATGCTGTTTCTCATACACAAACTCAGGGATGTGGGCTGGATATGTGGACAGAGAGATGGATTGAGAACTGGTTGAACAGGAGATCCCAGAGGGTCAAAATCAGTGGCACAGGGTCTAGTTGGAGGCCTGTCATTGGTGATGTCCCCCAGGCTTCAGTACTGGGGCCAGAACTGTTTAACTTGTTCACCCCTGACTTGTAAAAAGGAGAATGTGCCTCCTCAGCAAATTCACTGAGAACACAAAGCTGGGACGAGTGGCTAATACCCCAGAGGGTTCTGCAGCCCTACAAAAGGACCTCGGTGTGTTGGAGGGATGGGCAGAGAAGAACCATCTGAAATTCAGCAAAGGCAAGTGCAGGGTTCTGAACTTTGGGAGGAACAAGCCCAGGCACCAGCACAGGCTGGGGCTGACCTGCTGGGGGGCAGCTCTGCAGAGAAGGACCTGGGGGTCCTGGTGGACAACAAGCTGTCCATGAGCCAGCAGAGTGCCCTGGTGGCCAAGGAGGCCAATGGTATCCTGGGGGGCATTAGCAAGGGCATTGCTAGCAGGTCATGGAAGGTGATCTCAGTCCTGGTGAGGCCTCACCTGGAGTGCTGTGTCCAGTTCTGGGCTCCTCAGTATGAAAAGGCTGGAACATCTCTCTTACAAAGAAAGTCTGTGGAAGCTGGGCCTGATCAGCCTGGAAAAGACTGTGATTTCTTATCAATGTATGTAAGTGTCTCAAGGGAGGGTGTCAGGGGGTGGAGCCAGGCCCTCCTTGATGTTGCTGAGCAATAGGACGAGAGAAAAAGGGCAGAAACTGATGGACAGGAAGTTCCACCTGAACATGAGGACAAACTTTTTTACTGTCCAGGTGACTGAACACTGGAACAGGTTGACCAGAGGAGCTGCAGATTCTCTTTCCCCAGAGATGGTCCAACGCCACCTGAACACAGTCCAAGGTGCTGAGGACCCTGTTTGAGTGGGGAGGTTGAACTATATGGCCTCCAGTGGTCCTTTCCAACCTTAACCATTCTGTGTTTCTGCAATTCTGTGAATGGAAGTCCTAGTCCTTAACCTCTATCCACCCATTCAATAGATATCCTTACTCTGTGCCACTGTCTCTCAGCATGCAGCCTTTGGGTTTCTGTTATTGACACGTGTTCTGGTGCTTCATATGGCTGTGCTGCCCACATACCCCAGAGGAGATCAACATAATTTCCTGGAAGTCATTTAGCACCATGACTGTGGGAATCTGCTGAACTGGACGGTCTTCCTGGTACAGCAGTTTTGAAGATTTGGTGAGGAAAATGTTCACAGCACAGCCTGTAGTGTTTGTCTTTCAAAGGTTCCCATTGTGAGCCTGGCAGTTTCCTGCCCAAGGAAAAAATGTAGTCTTTGGATTTCACTAATTTCCAAAGGTTCAGTGTGCTTTATTAGATTGTCTGAATCTGCAGAATGATAAAATGGCAGCAATAGGTTTGAGGGGCCAAAAGGGTGAGTTTGGCTCCTGCATACTGTCTTTGGATGAAATGTTCCAATGTCAGGAAACCCAGACATTCGCCTTGAAGAGTTAAGCTTTTAGGAGAGATTTAGTGTATGTTTTAGTGTCCCACTGTAAATAATTCCCAAAATGTCAGCTGATGGCAAGAAATGGAAACTTTTGAATGCAACTGAGATGATCAGTCATGTCTTTGCTTCTAAAGCAAGGCTGGAATTATGCAGGAACAATGCAAAGTACTTTAAATATGCAGACCTTATAAACTGCTCATCATGGACATTAAATTGAAGAACACTCTCTTCTTTCTTCCCCTACCTTCAAGCAAATCCTTTGGCAGAACTTCCTGTCTTGGTATCACATACAGTTGGCAAAATCCTGGTGCTGCAAAAATTTGATAATGCATGAAAAAAAAATCAAAGGCCATAAAACACATAAAAGTGACGGTTTAAGCCTTCTGCCTGTTTTTAGGACAACGCTGTCAGGCATTGATTCACATATCTGCCTTTCACCCAAGTGAAGAAATCTTTTTTTTTTTTTTTTTTTTTAACTTGGGGGAAGTACCAAGT